>OZ026618.1:62129151-62424151 GCA_964020975.1 Hermodice carunculata | reverse complement strand
CAGTATGCATATCAACTTCCCGCCGCAAAGCACAGGTTTGACGCCTGGCGATCATGGGGGACGTGCGGGTCGCATCATTGTCACAGACAGGCCATATGCGCATTTCTCACAAAATTAGCATTTTTTTGAGATGTTTAAGTTCACAAATGCCAAACTGGTCTTCCTCTAGTACTTCCCGAGCCATATATAAGAAAAACCTCCATATGCCTTTAATAAGTATTCCGTATTTCCAAAATATTAGTAATATCCTGCTTGTCCCCACAGGTACTGACCCGTATCCCGAAATATCTCACCAAGCGAGACTAGGCAGTCTGATATTTGTTTACACCTCATTAAGTGGTCTTTCTATTGTTACTGTATTCACGTGATCTGTGAAATATACTACATGTTTCCATGACGCAATATATGAAAACGCTAAGCGATGTTAACCCTCACGGGCTTCACTCGCGCAAAAGCCCCCCCCCCCTCCCCGATGGACCTTCCCGTCTGTTTTGAAGCTCTGTTGCTAATGAAACTTTTTCGAAGACGAAAACTTCACGAGACTTGTCGGTATAACATGTTTAAAATCAGCAGTTAGTTAACGCGCTGATTAGGCAAACTGAGCGGGATCCGAGTCTTGGAAAGGTGTGGACTGGGTAATCCAGGGGGGTTTAAACCAGAGGCAAGACAACTGAAATGCCGCTAAACCTCAGTAGAAATTCAGCTGTTTGACATAATTGTTTGTTTAATAATACTCTCTCTGCGGCGTGCCGCTTGTTCGCCGTGGTCTTGTAAAAAGAGGAAACCTATCAAAAACAAACAAACAAACAAACAAACAAACAAACAATTTTACACGATCACATCTCACACTCGGCGTACCCCTAGCCCCAGTCTGTGTTGCCACAGCCAGAGTCATGGGGGCCCTTACAGAAGGTAGCCCTTACAAGGGTTACATTCTGCCTTCCCTTCCTTCAGTTGCCCACTCTGGCTTGCGTCTCCCTAAAACCCAACACACAACATCTGCTTTCCCAGCACTCCAGCAGGTAGCCCTTCCCTACGTCTACCCACATTCTGCTTCCTGGCATTCCCCCCTTCAGCCCCACAATCCATGCTAATGTATCACTTTCTGTCATATTTCGAACTTGCTCTATGTTCCTACATGCCTTATCTTCTTCAGCCGAACCTTCAAACAGTTGATCTCTGAAGTCCTGGTATTCTGAACACCATAAAAGCAAATGACCCACAGTTTCGACTATCTTCCCTACACATGTTGCACTTCCCATCACTTCCCTTTGTCCACTTTTGCTTCCTCTTCTGAATCTCAAGGTTAACTACCCCTGCCCTCCCGTGTAGTAGAAATCTTGAACCCTTACTTCCATCCCAACACCTTCCCTTCACTGGATTCTCCAATGCTTGGTAAGCTTTCAATGTGCTCTTCTCTTCAACCCGTCTTTTCCACTGCTCCTCGTGTCTTCCTGCCACAGCCAACATTTGCCTTCCATGTTGTGTCAACCTCATCTGGCTCCGTCAGGTCATACCTTTCTGCTAATGTATCTACATGTAGCACCCACTTCGTCCGTTCTTTAAGGTTCCAGACCACAGTTGTGATTGGCTGGTTGCGCATCCCACGGAGATGGTCCGTAATTGTGAAAATACTGTGTTTTCAGTATGCGGTTGCTTCTGTTTAAATACAGTTAGCTAAGTCAAGTTTGCTGCATCACGGAGTTGCTTCATTGGTGGTCATGTAGGTGCACTGTCTTCGAAGCAAGGTGGGAACTTTATGGTGGGGAAGGACAATGATTTGACCCTGGCGAGAGCACAGTTCATACACCTGTATAAAGCTGACATCTAGGTGTTGTTTCTTATTTTAATTATCACAAATTAACGAGAAAAAAAATTGTCTGTTAAATGCCGTTCACGGAACTTTAAAACACCAAAATGCTGATTTTTAGACTGAAAAATGCAAATATGAAAAATAAAAGGATTTTTAACTGTGGTCTGTGGCCTGTTAAGGTTAACTCTGTATGTATTGGGACTCACATGGTCATGTTGTTATTCTATCAACGTCCATCAAAAAAGTTAAAAATGGGAAGTGAGCACTTTTTGACAGCTGCCTGGACAGTTTTGAGTGATACTAACAACTTTACATGGATTGGGCATGCAAGATATGGCCCTGGGACTGTAGATCACAAGGCAAATGGTTTGGGCTGTGGTATTGTGTACCTCGGGCCAGCTTATGAAAGGAGAAAAAAGTTTTACACCCACAGATTGGCTGTGAATATCAAGTTTAACAGTTTCAATATTCCAAAAATTCATGAAGTATCACATTTATGTCACAAATCATCGTGCATAGAAATATGGCACCTATCGGTGGAACCACACCGCATAAATAATAACAGGATTCACTGCAAGACATTTAACAAGTGCACAGGCCATGCCCCCTTTGCTGACTGCTTGGTGGATAGATAGCTTCTATAATCCTCTGTATTTAGCGATACCTCACAGGTAATTATATGTGTGTATGATAAATTAACAATGCTAATATGATATGAATAAATTATGATAATCCCATTAATATGAAACTTAGTAACCCTATCTTTCAAACTTTTAATTTTGTAGCCTTGTGATTGTAGGCCTGTAGCCTCCATTCATATGCAGAGCTGTTTATATAAAATCATGTCAAAGTGATTTTGGGCATACCAGAAAAAGTGCGCATTTTCGGTAAGTAGAGCTTTGCAAATCTTAAGTAAACTGTAAATTTCTTTGTTTTTTTGGTTTTGTTTTTGCCCCCCCCCCCTTTGTTGCAGACAAAAGCTTGTCATGTATATATGCCATTTGACTGGGGTAAATCATTAAAAACCAGTCATGCTGACTTTGTTGAGCTGTTGAGTTCATCAGCATATTATTTTCACATAAATGAATCAATTTAAATCCATGAATATGGGTGACAGCACGTATGAACTGCAAATTTTATAACTTTGACCAAACTAGTGTACATAGGTGGCAAAACATTTGAACTTCGACATAAAACCACATATAATTACCAGAGTTTCAGAAAGTGATACAAGTTAAAAAAAGTTAGCTTCCATTAAACACTTGCCTGAAAACACTTATGCCTGATAATTGGTTTGGTAATTGGATCCTTATCAAATTTAAAATCAGAGCACTTGTAAATACAAATATGTATATAAACTGTGCACTTTAATGGGCCAATAAAGTGTAAACACTGAAACTATTCCATTGTCTGCCATGATTCAGATTATATCAGGAAAATACTACCATAATGACTGGTATTAGAGGCTGACCTGGTGTAACTGATACTCCACCATCCGCCATTAATGCCTCAGCAGTTATAGATGTCAGATTTTTTGTAGACAAATTTTACGAATCTATCCATAAATAATAAAAAAATCACCAGTTTCACCTAAAAATTAATGAAATTGTAGCAATATATTCAAAAGTTGGGTTAAAATTAAGGGGTGGGGCATTGTAATTTGATCTTTCATTGTAAGGGCAGGACATGCAGGCAAGTGATTATGGGTTTGCATCATAGCCCATTGTGTATCGTATTTATATTAGACAGAAAAGAATTGATTGGATGCAATTATAAAATTTTCCTGAAAATTTTATTTAATTATTTTATTGGTCATAAAAACTGATTTTTCAGATTTAAAGATAGCTTGCAAAAAAGTTGATATTTTTCTTAATATTGAAGTTTGGTAAAGTTAATACAAATCCTTTGCAGAAAACAAGCTGTGGCTTCAGTTAAACAAGTTTTAAAATTTTTGATAAGTCTATTACCTGCCTAAAGAAACAACTTCCTCCACCATAGCCCCAGTAGCTGAACTTTGCCTTGGCTAATCTGTCCCGGACATTCAACCAGACAAGTTCCCCTAATACTGCTTCTGCTGCTGCACATGCGGGGCCCCTGGTATCATATTTCGCATCTCTCTGTGTGCCCTTTTTGTCCATTCCAGATCGTTCTCACTCATTGCATATGACCCATATAGCATGCCTAGGACTGCTATCCTCTCCTAAAGCACCCTCTCTATTCATGCTCTATTGAAACTATTTGCTGTTGTTAGCGTCATCATATTTATTTTTCTATTGACCTTCTGTCTTATTTTATGGGGACAATATCGAAACACTCCTTGACCTGTATATTCTGCCATATTTCGAACTTGTTCTATGTTCCTACATGCCTTAGCTTCTTCAGCCGAACCCTCAAACAGTAACTTTGATCCTAGCACCCAAATTCTTGGTTTCAGCGTGACGTCACAGGTGTACACATCTGAGAACCTAGCTAGGTGAAAACATCCCATGCTCTCCATGCACTTAGATGTTAAACTTTGCATTTTTAAATCTCCAATATGGAAACAATTGCGGTTTTGATGATTCCAAATTTTGGACATGAAGAAGAGAGCGTCCAATGTATGAAACTATGTAATTCTGGGTATATTATATCCCCCAAAAATGTATTTGAGCAGTTTTTTTTTTCTGATATGGTTTACAAAGAATATACAGGTAGCCAGAGTGTGCTTTCACCTGGCTTTGTGTGGCTGCAGGTCTGTTGTTCACACTTTTTTTATTAGCTGAGCAGTTAAAGTGCCAGGATGGTGAATCCAAGAATATTCATAATCATCTACCTCTCCTATCTTAATGACCTCATTGTGCCCCTCTGGAGCCCCAAATTTTCCCAACAATCCACCTCTGTCCCTGTCAGTGCTTCTGAGCCAGAATCATGACCTCACACTTTTTCTCACTGTTTTCCAGCCTCCATTTCTCCCCATAGTCCCGTGTTATTCTGTGTAGATTTTGTAATTCCTCTTTCGTGTTACCCATAAGAACAATGTCATCTGCAAAATAGAACCCTGGTATCCTCTCATCTCCTGCCTTAACGCCTCTTCCACTTTCTAGCAACTGTTCTCATACCTCACATAGATATAATGCGAACAAAAATAGTGGATAAGACACAGTCCCGCTCCTTCCCCTTCGATCTCCTTCAGGCTGACCTCACATTTTACATTCGCATATAAAGCTCTCAACACTTCTAAAAACCTGCCCCAAAGGTTTAAAAAGCAGGCAGGTGTTTCTGTTGCTGCGGCTCAAATGAGAGGTCATTATAAGATTATATACGGTGGCTCGTTAATGGTCACTACTCTCGTGTGTTCAAGACGGTCCCGCATATGTATTCTAAGAGTACGATACTGAGCCTTGTTAATCCATATCAAGAGTCATGTGTATAAATGCCATAACTTCTGGGACGCTTATTGAATTGAATTGAACTTTATTTTCAACATTGTATACATAGTAGTTGTGACGATACATTACAATTGACGGCTCCCAGAGGAGTATAAACTCATCGAGCTGGGCACCTTAAATACATATTATAATACACAGAACAACGGAGGTGGATTGAAGCATGCACGTCCCTGTCGGAACCAAAACCTTCTAAACATAAATATAATTTATCTTTGAGATATTGTTAGTTATCACGAAGTTTTGACTTGTATACACAAATTATATTGAAGAATGGTAAAATTTATATATCTTTACATTTATAATTATATTCGATTAATATGTCTGTGAACAACACAATGGAATTATCCCAGGATGATGTTTTTATATAAATTTCACCATCGACAATCCCGTAGTTTGATTACACACGCTATTTCCATAAGCCTGCTTGGGACACTGTCAACGTCATATGGAGAGAACTGGTTTCCAATTCAGCTTCGCTGCCGCACAGGTAACTTGACTGTGGCACAGAACAGAAGACATGGTACTTTTTTGCCAGGAGTACTATTTTCATACAATGGGCTCTTATATATGATTTCATGGTGAAAGAACGACGAATTACATTACAATCATACTCTGCCAATCAGATATCAAGGCAAAAATATATTTTATTTAAGAGAGACGTCATATTTTGTAATTTTGGGTTTATGGAAGCATATATATAATGTGCAAATCAACCAAGAATGAGAACAGGGTAAAAACGGAAATTAAGACATCAAATTCACATTTTAACTTTATTGTCGTATTTGGCAAAGGATTAATAGTTCTTCCGACACAATTTAAGTCGAAAAATATACCACTATTACTGGAATTTGTGCGAAAACATTGCTGTCGGAAAAAAAGTAGTAAAATGACCATGGGCGAAAATACGATGTCGATCCTTTCAATCGTGCGTAAGCACCTGCAACTCGATAAGCATGTTTAGTATATCCACCAAACTGTGGCATATAAACTTCCAAAATACTTGAAAATTTACAAAACTTCAGCACATGGAATTTAGTCGTTCAGGTCAGCAATCTCACCAGAAGTGACTTTCTGCTGTACAATAATGCGCATGCGCCGAGGTACTCTTACAGTTAAAAACTTGAAAAGAAGATTTGCTTCACAGCAAATCTGTCTGGGTGCCTTCAAAATGAGAACTGTTTGAAATGATACACTTTGCCATTGTTCAACATAATCTAAATTTTGTGTATTAGCCTAATTTTTATAAATTAAAATACTCAGCTTTGGGTCTTGGTTCAAGGGATGTGGCCTTGTCCCAAACTTATAAAATGGTGTTTGAATGAAACTACTATCTATATTAGTTTTGAAGCTATTCAACATTTTAATTTTGTTTATTTGCCTAATTTGCATGAATTACATACCTAGAAGAACTTTGGTTTTTGTTCATTGGATAGGGCTATGCCACAAACCCATAAATTGAAGTAGGAATGGCACCTCTATAATAGTATTGAAGCTATTAGAGATTTACATTTTGCATATTCACCTAATTTGCATAAATTAAAATCCTACCACTTTGGTTCATGGTTCATTTTATGCGGCTTTGCCACAAACCTACGAATTGAAGTTGGAATGGCATCTCTATGTACAATAGTTTTGGAGATATTAAACTTTTAGATTTTTCAATGCCCCTTATTAGCATAATTTGGAATTCTACAACTATACTGTCCATTATAGTGGCAAGTGTCACAAAGGTATATATGCACATTCAAATTTTGAGTCCATTTGCAATAGTTTGGAAGATATAGAACTTAAAAATTTTTTTGTTGCCTCTAAAAATTTGCATAATTTTACACATCATTACTGCTCCAAATGAGCTGCACAATTTCACTGGCCATGTCAGTCACCATGGCAAGTTTGGTGGTTTTTGGAAAAATAGTGTCTGAAAAAAAAACTGTGGACCAACTTGGTTAAAAAGAAAGAAACAAAGACATTGGCCTTTTATTTCTTTGTTAATTTATCTGAGATGAAAGACCAACTGTCCTATGTGACCACTTTTGTCTGGCATTTATTGATGAGGGGTGGTCTTAAATTGCAAGTACCACTGTACAGTGAAACCTCTCTACAGTGAGCACCCTCGCGACCAGAGAAAAGTGCCCACTCCTGAGAGGGTCAGCCCTTCTGGGCAGTATTGATGAGTATATGTGCATGTACAGTGTACACATATTATAATTTAGAGGGATGTGTATACATGCAATACAAAACTGTCCTTTTTCCTTTATTACATAAACAAATTTTAACAGAAGCTGTCAAGAAACTACATAAACATGTGTCTGTGAACCAGCTCTGTATGTTGTCTATCTTTAACAGAGGGTACACTCAGGCGTGTTCTGCCCAGAAGCCCAGAGCTGTGAGTTCCCTTGGGACTGAGCTCAGCAGACTGACATTGCCTCAGGCAAAAACAGGCCAGCTAGGACACCAGTGGAAGCAAAAGCCTGCCTGGTACATATGGCAGCAT
This sequence comes from Hermodice carunculata, assembly GCA_964020975.1. Taxonomy (NCBI): domain Eukaryota; kingdom Metazoa; phylum Annelida; class Polychaeta; order Eunicida; family Amphinomidae; genus Hermodice; species Hermodice carunculata. The sequence goes on along the minus strand of OZ026618.1, from coordinate 62,416,416 downwards.
GGCGTCAATCTGTTCCGGCATGAACAGAAAGAGATACTCTGTATTTTATTGAGAGCCTCATCACACATTGGTTGGGAGTCCCCCCCCCCCACACACACCACAATTTGTTACAAGACCCAAACCTTCCAAAGCGTACACTCAGCATGCATGGACAGCAAGCTGTGAGACAGGTTCAAGCTAATTAATTATGAATGCAAAATGGTTGCCTGGCACCATAGAGGTCAACCAATAGGTCATACAGCAGGCAGTTGAAAGCCTGCATGTGGATTGGGGAGAAATTTGGTGAATTTAGCATGCATTAAAATTCCCCAAGTTTTGTTTGTGTGCTATTGGATTTGCCAGTTGTCTCAAACCTATATGTGTAAGTTAGAACTTTGTGTCTATCTGCAATAGTTTGGAAGATATGAAGCTTTTAAAATTTTAAGTGCCCATAATTTGCATAATTTTAAACATCATGACTATTCCAAGTCAGGTGTTTAATTTCACTGGTAGGTCAGTCTTGGCAGTTGGATCAGTAACCTAGGCCTAATGCATTTACATGCGAAAATAGCAACAATCGCTGGCTTATTTCTCGTATTTCAGACGTAAAATCACAACTTCCTTTGCATTCGCCTTCAAGTTTATACCGATAGCAACAACTTAAAGAACCAACCAAGAAAGGGGGGGGGGCGGTCATGTGATTAGATTTTTTTTTACAGGTTCATTTGTGTACCTTACCTCCATGATTGACTGTTCCGCGCCAAACGTGTTCAAAAATACAAAAAGTTATCAAATGATTTAAAATATTTCTAGAGTAGAAATGCCTTTCTAAAACTCACAGTTGATAAGTATTTTTCTATTCAAAATCATGATGGGACTTAATTTGAGATGCAGTGCTCCTGTGATATTAACATCCAATAGACACAGCAACAGTATTCAGTGCTCGATCAAAACTTGTGGATCAGTTGACCCGACCTTGAAAGGATACTGGTCCAAGACCTACTGATTCAACCCGCAAAAAATGTAAACAAACCAGGTTACAGTCTGCAGTCCAAAATAACTTACAAACTCAAACATGTCCTATGCCAAATTGTTCCTTATAATATTCTGAATCATCTGAGAGCAAGAAAAACCATGTCATCATTTTGAAAATTTTAAGCTATTTATCATATTACCCTTTGCTACAGCCAAAGTACAGATAGCAGTCACGCCGCCTTGTGGGGTGAGTTGGAGTACTCACATTATAACCATGTGTATTGAGTCACTACACTGAGTATATTGAAAGCTGACCTGTCAATAAATACTGCACACTGTACCTGTCTGTTTGAGAAAAAAATATGTACCTGTGGTCAGAATTATGTAAGAGACTGTACCTGTAAGAATCATTTCTAATATGCAGTCTATAATCCTTCTACCCGGAAGCCGGTCGAATTATTAACGTAATTACATATGACCCCATTAGCGACAGAGACTGTTTATTCCCCCGCGAAGATTGGATAAGGTACGCCATGAAGTGGGAATTCGTTAAGTATTCTTGACCTACGCGATGGCCGCTGATAGCGGTAAGACACTTGGGTGAAAGGGCCTCTCCTCGACCGGTCTCCATCTGCCCACCTCCCAACACAATGTACTTCCCGTTTCCAAGTCCTCGTGATTTTGTCGATATTTGCTTAAATTACGGGGCTGTGGTTTCATTAAACACGTTTTTCATTGCCGCCGCCGATAGTTGCTGCGGAGATGTTTGCTTTAAGTTTAACTCGGCCAGGCACTAAGTGACGTGCGTCGTGCACCGTGTTTGCGACTTCGGAATAATCGATAAATCAAGATAACGGTTTAAAGTGCCAAGGTCTTGGATGTATGATTATTATATATTTTAAATTTTAAACAGATTGAACCCATTGTTTCAGAGATATTCCTTGGACTGTTTTTGCACTGACCGACCCACCTCAGTAGATACTTTCTATGGTATAACCATGGAGGAAGGTATAACCATTCAAATCTGCGCCAAAAGTTTACTGCGCACACCGTACGGCCTCAGCCCAGATGACCTGCAGGTGGCACCACTAAATTGAATTTCCCATAGGCGGCCATTATAACACATCCTGGCGTATCTCAGAGTAAGAGCTTTAACTTTAATGAAGACTATGCTCACCAATTAAGTTCAAGTCTGCCTCACAAAATAAGAGGCATTAACATATATGATGACCACCAAACTTTTGACTTTGCCCCACCTGAACGCGGTCATGTTGGATTTTCACTTGTCCGCACCCAATATCAGCTTTAAATTTCCGACCACCCCGGAAAAAAATTATGCCCAAAATTAATTATTCAAATCACTCTATTTTGTGATGGCAAAATCTGAATTAAAATTATATGTAACACATTTGAGCCTGCCACAATTCCACCACTCTGGTCAATCCAAATCCTACAGGGCTGGTCATTAGACATTATACCTTTGTGCTGCCCTCTGTGGTCAATTTAGGGGTGCAACCTAAAGGGGACCTCTATTTTTTGCAAGACTTATCTAATTATTCATATACAATGTACTATCACATATAAGTATTTCTGTGGAAAAATAATCTCCTGACTGCTTCTGTTCTTGAATTATCAAGCATTTACAATGTTATGCCACAGTGGATTTTCATGCAATTTTTGACATTTTCCACTTACCCTCCCAAAACACTAAAAAACATTATTTTTTGCTTAGATATCATTTCATTTCTTTTCTTTTTCACTTGCATGGTGCAAATGATGTTTGTTTGTGGCAATGAACTATTATTTGACACAAAAACTCTGGTGAGTGTAGCTTTATTGAACCCCATGGTACCCCCTAACCCTAAAAATGAAGCTTCTTAGGTTGAAATACATGTCCTCGTGCTGCTCTCATAAAACAAATATTTTTGATGACAAGTACTTGTTGTTATCCCTATTTCACTAACTCAATGCCTTTATGAAATTACATAAAGGTCGTTGTGGTGAGCTTGCTACTTCCCTCAGTTTTGATCTTCAAACTTGACCATTTAGGCTGCATTTCTGTTGTTTTGAAAGGTGCGAGGTGAGAAGTTAGAGTTGCGCACATTTTTATTTGGAAATCATTTTAATGTAATTGCAACATCTTCCAGCTGAATCAATTGTACCTGCATACCAATTAAACGTCACTCATTCTATCGTCTGGTCGAAATTATAAAGAAAAATCACGTATTTCAGTGAATACATCAAATGCCGTCATTATAGCCCATTGTACATCATAGACGTAAATTTATTTTGTTCTGGTGTCCTAACATACAAAGATAGCCATGTTAGAATTTCTGTAATTACAAAGTCAGGTGACAAGGTGATCTTTGGTGGCATAAATTGTAACTTGAAGGCCTCATTTAAAAATTCACCTCTGAGCACCAGTTTCCGTTTAGGTGGCACCACTAAATTGAATTTCCCATAGGCGGCCATTATAACACATCCTGGCGTATCTCAGAGTAAGAGCTTTAACTTTAATGAAGACTATGCTCACCAATTAAGTTCAAGTCTGCCTCACAAAATAAGAGGCATTAACATATATGATGACCACCAAACTTTTGACTTTGCCCCACCTGAACGCGATCATGTTGGATTTTCACTTGTCCGCACCCAATATCAGCTTTAAATTTCCGACCACCCCGGAAAAAAATTATGCCCAAAATTAATTATTCAAATCACTCTATTTTGTGATGGCAAAATCTGAATTAAAATTATATGTAACAGATTTGAGCCTGCCACAAATTCCACCACTCTGGTCAAGCCAAATCCTACAGTGCTGGTCATTAGACATTATACCTTTGTGCTGCCCTCTGTGGCCAATTTAGGGGTGCAACCTGCACCCCATATCTGACCAGATCATCCGCCGCAAAAAACGGCAAAAATTGTTGTTCACTACAATTTGATGTCTGGGCCCAGGGGTACAATAGTAACTTAATTGGGTACGGCGAATGGGCTCACTGAATAAATCGACCAATCTCCTCTTTGTCGTATTGACGGTGACGGCTCTGTATGATGTGACTTTTAACCGTGGATGTAGCCGTTAACATGCCCGGCAAAGCCCCAAGGTAACAACGAATAATGGATCATAATATTATAAACTGATCGATCTACATCTTTATTATAAATTGTACTCAAGTTGTTAAGGTTGCACTTCCATGTTTTGTTTTACTTGGAGCTGTGTTTTTTGGTTACCGGCTACCATTCAAATTCTTTTTACACTGTCACTGAGCATGCTTGAGGAAATTGCCTTTTATGAGAGGGGATACCAGCTGGCGTCACAAGTCTATCCCGACATACAGGTCAAGCTCAGTTGCATAACAGTAACACACACATCTCCATAATGAGTCTACACTTAGTGTCAACATCCTCGGTATCAAGTGTATCCATACTGAGCTAGCCTATCAGCATCCAGAAAAGCCAATATGGCGGACAGCAAGACAACCTATGCATCTTTCATGCCTAAGCTTTTTATGTTTGTATACAATCCATAATTTACCAAATGAAAACATAAATTGGGAATGTCTAATGCGTTTGAGAGTTGATATGTTCATTTCATCCGTAAAATATCCATAAAGTCAGCCCATAGGCCCAATGAGAGGCAGCTCAAACATTCACTTTTAAGGGGTACTCCCTAAAAATTTCACTGTGTCCTACTTTCAAATTAGCTAAACTTGCTGGAGTCTTTCCTTGAAACCCTAATCTCTTACAGATTTGGAGACGTAGATATCTACTGTGCCCATAAATAATACCCCCTTTGCACTCAGCCCACATGTTAGCTTGATGAACAAAGAAATCTGAGATGACCTCATTTCCCCATATTTCTGAAAAGGGGTGGTCACTTTCTGGGGACATACACCTCTTATACATCTTGACATGAAATCGCCATGTATGGTATTTCTGTACTGGAGGACAAGTCTACTTTCATAAAATTGGGGTTAAAAGCCATTTTGGCCAACCCCTGATGGATGCAACAAGAAATCCGACCCCACCCTCATTTCAACAGGGGACAGGCCCCCATCAGCGAAAATTAGCTAAAATCGTAGGAAGACTGAAAATAAATGGCTCGGAAATATTTTACAACATGCGCCACAAACACATCTGACATATACATAAGAGTCACTTGTGTGTGCTAAGTCCAATTAAAGAAATTCGAGTTTAACTTACCCCCCTCCCCACCAGAAAATCTGAAAATTGAACTCCCCCTTATTCATCTTATTCCAGGCCTATCCCCTGGGTCCCATGGCCCAGTGGTGCATATTTGTGGTCAGTGATTACACCCATATGTGTAACTGACTCCCCAGTCATAGTCATGTTTCCATCCTGAATGAAAATCATGCTGTAGATAGCCTTCCATGGGTCAAAATTAGCCTCAGCCTGCGTTGGGGCTCAACTTTGTTGCTGTAATCTTTACCTGTTAATGTCTGTTATCCTCGAAACTCTATATCATCAGCTCTGACCCTTAGAAGAGAGCCATACAAGCAAAGAAATAATTGTTTTGCAGCAGAAAACTGGCATAAAGTATGTGATATAAAAGTTGAAGGGGGGGGGGGGTAACATGACCCAAATCGGGCAATCTGATCGGCTTACGTGGGCAACTGGCTCTAAGTATCATGGATACTGGTAAACAGATGCCATCGTGCCGACGGTCCTTCATGGAATTTGTGTGAGTGTTATTATAACTTAATTGAGAAAACATTGTATTGCTGGGTACAAAGCATCATGACATAATTCACCACATACTAACAGAGAAAAACCACAAAAGATGCTGTTGTTAAGTGAATAACCTTACAAAATCTAAACAACAACAACAACAATAATAATAATAATAATAATAATAATAATAATAATAATAATAATAATAATAATAATAATAATAATAATAATAATAACAATAATAATAATAATAATAATAATACATGTAATATCCCTGCATGTCTCATATCTGTAGGTGTCCTAGCTTCCCTTGATTACACTATAAGTCAATAAAACCAAGCTATACCCCAACCCACCCCAACACCACACAAATACATTGGTTCCTTGCCTTGAGAGACCACCTTCCTTGAAAGACCACATTTTCAACATACTTTGCTTAGTACTTTTCTTGTTATTTTTACCTCCTATGAGAGATCACCTGTATTGAGACACAACAATTTGGTCATTCGTAAGGGTGGTCTTACAAGAAAGGTTTCATTGTAAAAGATTTCAAGCAAACTTAAAATGATAACCCAATCAAGGACGGCAGACACCTATAAATAAAAAAGATATGACACCGAGTGAACAGTGATCCGGAGCTGTCTGAGTCATTGATAAATAAAATACAAAATTCTATCACTGAGTGTTATCTATAGAAGCATAATTATATGCATGTATCTGTCTTCTGAACTTCAACATGTTAACTGAATTTCATAATCACAGAGTTATCAAGTAATAATTGCAGGGATTCAGCAAAAATGTGTTTTATTTCAATTTAGCGGCAAGTGAAATGTGATATTCAGTGGCTTCCTGCATATCTCATTTCAGTGTTAAACTAAACAAATACTTAAGTGGTTGCAGTACATCGTTTTGCCCGCACAACATTAATCTCCTCACGCTTGAGACATTATCCTACCACTGTACTAGTATGTTAATTAATTGGCATGCCATACCATTAGTCCGGCCCAACTGTTAGTGTATGGTCATATGGGCACTCCCGATGCCAAATCAAGGCCCTGGTAAGGACCCCTTAGACTAGATGGACCTAGAAACACGCATGTGGGCCCGACTGTAGTGAAGGGAAGTCAGAGCACAGGCGCTCAAGACCATTTACCCCCACTGGACTGCTACTGCGAAAATACGCTGTTGATACAAAATCCCTGTGCTATGATAACAACCACATTGATCAATGTATTGAAAGAATATCTAGCTCTAACAACTCTAAAAACTGAGGTTATACTTAACCTTAAAGAATCAATATATTTTGAAACCATACCTACTATAAGTTCAGGACTCAAGATACCGTGTTGCCCTGTCATGTTTTCGGCTGACGGCACATAACTAAATAGAACTAGGTCGACGTACAAGAGTCAAGACTGCAGTCGAACTTAGAATTTGTAAAAATTGTCACTTAAATGATACTGGTGATGAGTACACTTTCTTTTAAAATGTCCTAAATTAGACAGCCTAAGATTGCCACTTTGCGTCATGCTAGCTTGTATTTCCCAGACTTTACATCTTTAAATGTATTTGAACAGAAATTTACTTATGACGACCACTGACTCCAAGTTACTAATTCAGCTTGGAAAATTTATTTTCCTAGGGTTGAAATGTCTGGAAATGAGGTACAATTTCCCCGTTGTAATCTAGGTTGAGGTCCCATATACCCATACAGCCTGCTGGCTCGTACCTACTGGTCATTAATGGTCAGCAAGCGGCCATAATCTTTGCAAGATTGGTAAAATGTAGTTGATTTTCATAGTTCATGTAGTTGACTTCATCAGATGTCACAAATGTATATATTATTTGGTGCTATGACCCAAGCTGGGGACATCAAGCATTGGTATGGGGTCACCAATATGCTGACCTTTATGAAGTATATTTGAGTCTCATGGGCAGATGTTATCAGGCCTCTTTGTCAATAGGCTCGCTTGTTCACAAATTATTATTTTATGTGAATGACTGATGTAGTTTAGTTTGATAGCCATAGAAATACTTAGTCATTGTGTACTCTTTTTTTACAAATTTGTGTGTTGTGGATTCATGTTAGTGAGAACGGTATGCTTGCAAGTTTTAGGTGCTAGGATGCCTGCGAGCATCAAAGTTTCATTTTTACTTTTATTGATATGTGGTAAAGAGGAACAAAAAAAATCTCAAGACAGTGTTCTAATGCCTGTGAGCATTGTGAGGTAGCTTTTGACATACCGGTCAGTATTGGCCTCTTTTCTTTATGTCAATAAAATCACTACTACTACTTAGCATCCTCCAACCTCTGCACTCAAGACCGAGCCACAGCGTAAAGTTGTTGAAGTAGGAACCTGATAAGCTGGTAACAATGTGGAGTGCTTTGTGCTTACAGATTTTTTGTTCAAAAGCAAAATGTCTATGGGTAGAACATACTGTAAAAATGAATTGAAATACTGAAAACAGAATGTGCTTTTCAACCAGCAGAACCACTATCAATAACATGAATTCCCCAATGCTTTCAAGTCTAGTCCTTCATCTTTTATGCATGTATGTTACTCGATTAAATTTCCACATAAGCTTCACTTCCTTCCTTATCTGAAAATGTTGAAGAAGAACAACTTTTCAATTCATTCCAGTGGCCCAATACTTGTCTAATTTTACACAACCGCGCATTTTTATGTTGGTTCCCGAGCGAGTAGCTATATGCCAATGTTTTCATTCAACGGGGAGCCACACAACATTATATAAAACGGAAGGGCCAACCCGTATTGGGCATACATATGTATTATGCAACTATTCACCGGATCGCAACAAATTATATCGAATACAAGCTAATTGCAACGAATTGAAAGATAAGATAAGATAAGATAAGATAAGATAAGATAAGACAAAAAACAAAAACAACAACAAAAAACAAATAAAAGGAAAGAGAGAGAGAGAGAAAGAAAGAGAGAGAGAGAGAGCATTCATATAAGTTTAAAATAAGCTTGAGGGTCTCTTTACAATGGATATCAACCCACAACCAAGTTGAGAACAATCGTATAACACCTCCATGAGCTTCCAGATGGAGATTGTTGTTTCTGTGGAAGCCCATATATTTGAAAACTACATCTGTTCACGTCGATATTGGCAGCCAAATTTATTTGGGGATGATTTACAGAGGGATAGGTTACTACAGTGTGCTTCCAGTTGGCTATGTGTCGCTGCAGGTCAGTTGTTGACTCGACGCTTTTCATTGGCTGAGCAGTGCAAGTGCCAGGATGTTGAGCCTAAGAATCACAGCTAAAGAGACAACTCAATATAAGGAAGAGCCCCACAAGACGTGGACAGATAGAGGGGCGGCGCCACTCGAGCATAAGCGCATCTACACAAGACGTGGCAGACAGAAGGTAGGGAGATAAAGTCCGCTTTCACTTAACTACATGCACAGATGATTTCTTCCTTATTTCAAGATTTTGACCATAATATGAACTATGTCGCTGTAAAGCATATGAGTACTTTGACATTATCTTTTCAAGCTACATGAAAGACTCACCACATGTTAAAGAATTGCTTATTCTCAAATGGACACGTTCAAGAGGATATTTAAGCAGTATACTTTCATCTCATCAAAATGTAAATCGTGTACGTTTCGGTAATAACGTATGGAAGAGCATCATCTTGCCGTCTATTTCACATGGTGCTGCAATTTGGGTGTGTAAGGAATCTGAGGCGTCCCTAAAATCATTACAATATGCACCGGCTAAAACCATTTTGCAGGCTAAGGCTTCATCTTCAGTGGCCGCTACCCTAGGTGAGCTGAGCTGGTTGCCTTTCAATGTTTATTTTGGACACATTAGAGTAAAGTACTTCAACCGCATGAAATCTGACTCGCCCGACACAAAGCTGTGTAAAGAAATCTTTGATGCTTTGCTCGAGCCTAACAGTGGAAACATTCCTGATGCATAGTATCAAAATGTTGAAACGGTCTACATTTGGTGAGAGTTATTTATTTAGTGTAGATAATTTTGCTGGCACAAGATTAAACTTTCTGGCCAGAACTTGTCTAGGGAAAGATTTGAAAAGAGGGAATATCTTTGATGGTAAATGTGTTTTGTGCAACAGTGCTGAGGAAGATTTACCCCACTTGTTATTTTAATGTCCAGCACTCAATCAAATACGATCGGAAATGTATGCAAGTTTTTCGGCTTCATCCAGAATAATAAAATTTGTTGGCTCATTGCTGAGCATGTTTACCACTTTAGCCCGGAAATTGGCGACGTTTATGACCGTATCTCTAAAGATTTGTTTAGTGAAGCTTGGCAGTTGTTAGAGGAAATTTTGATTATATTATCAAGGAATCTGGGCTAAGAAAGACACTCTGTGAACAAGCGCAGATCACTTTTACAGAACTGAGAGACAAAAAAGTAATAAACAGAACTCCAAAACATAAGATTGTGTGTGACCTTTACTTGGCTGCCTTGAGTCTTGTATATACGAAACGAGCAAATGAGCTTGACAGGATGTTTAGTACCACAGACAGTGATAAGGGTTTACCCCCACCTGTTGTGCAGGAAATGGCTGAACTTCAATCAGTGGCAAATGCACACGCTAGGATTGATCAAATTGTGCAAGATTTAAGCTACATAGAAGCTGAAAATACACAATTACGAGCTCAATTAGAAGAACTCTGTCACACAGGCAAGATGTCTGAAACAGGCACAAAGGTGCTAATGTTGAATCAACCAATTTTCATCACAGGCCCCACCCACAAATTTTGTTTTTCCATTTACTTTTCTTTCATGTGACATTCAAACTGTGAACTCTTGTGTTGTTTATTCACAAGTGTATTTGTACCTGACAACTTGCCTTGTTGTACTCTTTCCACTGCTTGATATCACCGGGTGAAATTAAGAGGCGTACTGGACTGACTTCAACCACTGCTACAGTATTGAAAATCAGGCAAAAGCGCCACACGCTAAATCATGTTCATAGTTTTGTTGCTGTCTGTCTGTGGCACGCACAACCAAGGGTTGCTGATTTCTAACATATATGTTTACAGCGGTACCCTTGCAAGTTCAACATAGATTTGGATTGTATTCTTTAGGTATCATTTGTGTTAACGCTAAATGGTTCGTGTTTTGTATCTCGTGTAGCCACCGTGATGCATCTTTTTGTACTTCAGCTAATTCGCTCTTATATTTCATGTTTAACTACCAGAACTAGGTTCTAATACGTGTTTAAGCCTTGGTAATTTAGCTATCCTGCATCTTCCCAAACCACGCGCTGGTGCATTATATTAGTATGGTTTTTACATAGTTGAATGAAACTGGAATATTTACTCAAGGCCTATAAACTCCAGCCGTCAAATGGTAAGTCTACATATTTTTCCAGATTTATGGTAATTCATATCGTGTGTAACCATATGTCTTGGGTTGCATTAGTACTGTGAAACGTTGGTGGTAACCGCAAGGTCTCCAAAAACTGCTTACATGATTTGTTTTACTGTCATCCCACCTCGTCTTTACAATGTGAATTTTGGATGAACCGGTATGAGCGGTACATTTACTATGTGACCAATTCCATCTGAAGTTCGCCGCCTTTTAAACTTTCATGCCGATACTGTCTACGTGAAAGATTGAGACTAACTTAAGTCCATTCATATTTGTGTATAGCCCTCAGTATATGACTATAGCAGTAAGTCATACATTTCTGCCATTGTTACAGGGTTCAATAATTTTTCTATTTACATCCACATATAGCGCTTTTTGTCCAACCAACATTGAGCTAACCATATTTTCACTGATTTTTGCATCTTTTTCTCTCTTATTGTCTGTGTATTTTCTTGTTACATGTCATGTTGCCCTGTTACCCTCAATGACATTCACAAAACAGCGGACTCTTCTTAGTCCACCCAAAGCTTACACGCAAATGACACCGGAAACAACTATATGGTGTTGTGTGCTTCTTTACACCTTCCGTTGACTCCGCTGGTATGGGCTGGCAAAATATCACATTTCTGACAAGTACTTGTATTTTTGCCGTTCTTAAGTTACCTTGGTTTATAAACTATGGGCATCGGCATTTATCAATACCGAATGACCATTGGTCTTTTCTCGAACAATTATAGCTATCTTATGGTACACTTCCATCAAGGTCCACGCGTCGAAAACCAAATAATATGCTCCACCTCCTCATTGGCTTTTCTACATATAAACACACACTTCTGTGTTTTTTCCTGTGTAAAACACATTAAATTTTTCCTTTACACGTTTTTCCTGTCTTCAATCGACGTTCATGCGAACCCCGGTCCCACCCTGAACTCAAACAACCATCTGAAGTTCTTATACATTCTAACGTTCGCAGCATACGAAGTACCGGTAAACTTGACGAGATCCATTTCCTGGGCCAATCACGTGAATTTAATATTATTGCAGTATGTGAAACCTGGCTAGATGAATATTTCCCCGATCAACTCCTTCTCATCGACGACTTCCAACCTCCGTATCGTACAGACCGCACAACGGGAAAAGGCGGCGGGGTTCTGACATTTACTCACTCTTCTCTACCGTGCGTAAGACGCCCGGATCTTGAAAGCATAGATTGCGAATGCGTCTGGGTTGAAATATAGACCCAGTGCGGGAAGCTAATATTGGAAACTACTATCGTCCACCTGGCCAGTCTGCCGGAATCCGTGATGCATTACTCAGGTCTTTGGCATCTTCCATCTCCTCTGATATTTTCAACTAAACTATAAAACCACACCATCCACCCTTTCGTCTCGGAGAGTCTGAAATACCTGAGGCTAACTCACACACGCATCTTGGTATTACTCTCAGTAGCAAGTTATCCTGGCATGCTCACATTACTCGCATTACCACCAAAGCTAGCCAGCGAATTGCCCTTCCGCGTAGATTTAAATATAAAAATTCCCGCAAAGCTCTGATCAAACTCTATATTACTATGATTCGACCAATTCTTGAATATGGGTGTGTGCTCTTTGACAACTGTGGTCACAATGCTAAAATATGCACAGGTGCATTAAGACACAACATCACATGCCAATCTCTCACGTGAACTTGGTTGGACAACACTCGCCAGCAGAAGGAAGTACTTTAAGTTACTTCTTCTTTAAAAAATGTATCACAACTTAACACCCTCCTATCTCTCTCAACCAATTCCCCCAACTGTCAATGCTCGAAACCTTCGCCACGCTAGCTCCATACGTCCCATTAGTTGCAAAACTAATCGCTTAGACAAATCCTTCCTTCCTGACACTATTAAGCTGTGGAACAATCTTCCTTCTGACATAAGAGACTCAATTTCCCTCCAAATATTTAAATCAAAACTGAAAGCAACTCTACTAGCAATGGACTATGTTCCTGTTTACTATACCCAAGGACACATATTTGCCAACATTTGTCATACCCAGCTTCGTCTTGGATTCTCGAGACTTAACTTTCATCTCCTTAAAGTCAACATCATCCCACAACCTACATGTTCCTTTTCCTACCCCAACATTTGCAACATTTTCTGTTGTTTTCTCCAAAGTATTTAACTTACAGAACTAAACTTCTCAACTCCGTCATCCCCATTATTGCTCCCGGCGTCCACCCGAATCTGATTATACACATAGCGAGTGACAGACAAGCTCATGTCCTTCTCTTCAGTAGCGACAAATTGTCCATTCCCCTATACATACAAATTTGTGATACACTTCACAGATACATCGTAGACACAAGACGCTTCATATTATGGCTCTGTTATGCACAAGCAGTCATGTCAATTGAGTTAATCGCTGACTTACACAAATTTATTTCTCAAACGTCCGTTATTTTTTCCCACTGGTCTGTATTATTGTGAACATATATATTGATTTGATATGATACAGATTTGTACCCCGCATACAGGAATCAAAATAAAAAAGTCACCAATATGCAAAGCAAAGAAAGATAGTTCACTACAGGTAGAATGCACGCACATGTATATATGCGGGGTACTAATCTGAAACATGTGTACAGCTTCTCTGTTAATTGGGTAACTTTGTCCATGTTTTGTCCTGTGTGTTTTGAAAAATACTTCTTGTGTGTTACTCCATGTTCTGGAGAACCCCCCGATTAGTGACATCTCGATGTACTATAGGCGATTCAGTTGAAATAAATATGTTCAAACTAAACACCCCCAAAATGGATGGACAAAGAACAAACCGCTTCCATGTTCTCTCGTGTGATGATTAAGACACTACTGCTGCCAACGCGAGTGATTCTGCGTCCGAGTCAAATAATGTTCCAGCTGGAAGAAGTCTTGAATCAGATATTGAGAATAAGCTTGTAACGACTTTGCCTGCTAACACAGAGTAAGTTACGCTATCCTTGCTGTGTGGGCGCTCTACCCTGTGGAGTGCAGTCAGGCACGCGGAACAATAGTCTGTTTAGCAGGCAAGTAACGACTACAAGGTGGCAGAAAACTAAAAACAGAAAAAAAGAATGTGCAAAAGAAGCTTGCTTAACGTAATCAAAAGGATAAAGATAGTGCTTCAACAATTGTGCCCATGTCTCAGCTATTGATAAGTCAAAAGAAATTGTGCATGGGCCGGCCAAGCAGGCCAATAGTTCCACTAGTAACAGTGCGTCTCAAACAGTAAAGCCACTTTCTGGCTCTCAGTCTGTTTCATGTATTTATGTGTCATTGTTTAGCCACACGACACAACCATGTGTGATAGATGACAGGATAACACTTTTCCAAATACTGTCTCCGAAGTTTACTGTATTAACATTTTCATGGGCAGACAGAATGCTACACAAATATCCTCTTAAGCGAGAAGCTTTAGTGGTAAGATAAGTATTAAAATGTGGATTATCTAATAGCGATTTATAAAACATAATTCAACTATACTCATAACTTAAGATTTATTCTGGTTGAATGACATATTCCGTTTATTCACAAAATTAGTAGCAACATTTTACATGATATCCAATTGTTTTTCGTCATCTGCAATAAGAGCTATGTCGTCAGGATTACGTAGAGACGGAATACGAAAATGTTTATACCATACACCCAGGTTTTTATTCATGAGCATGTCTACTAAATCAGTCATTACCAAAGAGAACAGGGAAAAGGGAGAGGATAGAGGAGCCTCAGAATTACCTCAAACCATGAACTTTGAAAAGGTTCGAATATCAATTTATTTTCAACTTTACTGCAAAGGTTTTGAATAAGACTCCAAGCTTTACCTTGTATCGCTTTTTCCCATAATTTCAAAAATAGTTTATCACTATTAACAGTATCGACTGCTTTTGATACATTTAAAATGCCAGCCATGTCTTTAATTTATTTTGCTTTCTGATACCACAGAGTCCCTTCATAATGAAATACTGATCTTCTAATCTTCTGTCTTTTCTAAACTAGGCATCAAAAGTAACTCTCCACCTTTTCCGAAATCTGTATTTTACCCGTTTTTCTACAAATCACCAAAATTCATGTTGGTGTGTGTGACATAACATCTTTTCTAAGGTTCCCGTGATTTTCATAAGGATTGGTGACCGTGCTTGGCTGCATTTTTGCACTGGATGCATATCAGAGTTAAAATTGAGAGTTCGCAAAACAGATGAACACTGGGCAGTGAGGTAGTGTGCGGCTTTCTTGCCCTTGTTAATATCTATTTGAAAACAATCAAATTCTTTTCATTTCATGGCACTAATGTGTGTAAAACAATAGTGATTATACTGCTTATAAATGCTGATAATTGAGACATCAATCAATATGGTCAAGTGTTCATGTGGTAGACAATTGTCACTATGTTGCCAATAATTTTCAAGACACTGTGATACACCCAAGCTGTGATAATAGCCCTGGTTATGCAAGCTTATTTTTAGTGTAACCTTGCTGAGTGAAGAGTGTCTTTTTTTGAAAAAAAAATCCAAATCAAATGATAAGTTGATAAGAGCATCTTTAAATCTGCTTGGTTATCCTTCGTTCACAGAGAAGCACATTGAGAATTAACGGTGCCATCCAATGACATTATTGCGAAGTCTCCATTTCAACTCGGACTTGTATCCAGTGTAAATGCAACCAAGCATGGGTGCCAATGTTTTTAAAAATAACAGATGATGAGGACAAGAAGTTTTGTCCCACATGTCAAAAGAACTTTTTGAGATATAGCTATAAACATACAAAATACAGATTCCAAAGAAGGTGGAGAGCTATTTTTGTTGGCTAGTTTATATGCTCCGTGTAGCTCTCCCAGAAATCCGTTTAATTAAGAAAAAACATGAACTGTTTCTAAATTACCGATGTAAAGACCCTGTATACGTTAGAAGTAATGGAAATGCCAAGGCAATTAGAAAGTGATTCTTTACTACCATCTTTGGAAATAGGCTTCACGGATCCCCAAAACCATCCATCAGGGTAACTTTCCAATAATTTACACAGATTAAGCAGATCCACCAGGGCTGTCACAAATGTACACGCTCCATTTTTTAGAAATTCATTGGGTTTGTTGTCGATGCCACAAGCTATCCCATTCTTTAGTTCATTAATAGCAAAGTTCACCTTGTCATAATCTATAACCACATCAGTTAAACCTTTCGTTTCTGCGCAATAATTTAATAATTTTTACAACCTCAGATGTATTATTATCTGTACGAAACTGTTTTGTATTACTTGCAATATTTGTACCAATGCCTGACCAGTCATCACCTAAAACTTTACATATTTCTTTGGGATCTTCAGTGGCATAAGAATTGTCTCTAGGATCCGTGATTCTGAGAGAAAATTTGTTGTTACCATTCAGGCCCTTAAGGATTCTCCAATATGCTCTTGAATTTTTAGCACCTTCAGAAAAATTGGCTATAATTACCTCGATTTTAAAATTTACAGTAAAACCTCCCTAGCGGAACACCTCCATATACCGAACACCTCTCTATACTGAACACCATTTCTCGATCCAAAATATATACTTCCAATGTAAGCAAACCTCCCTATATCGAACACCTCACTATACCGAACACTTTTCTCCGGTCCCAAGGGTGTTCGGTATAGGAAGGCCTTAATGTAACTCTTTTAACTCTAATTTTTTTGTTGAATTTCATGTTTACGTTTCAGATATTCTTCCAAAATGTCCTGCAACAGATCCAAATTTTGACTGTTACCTCTTTTCGTCTAATATCTATAACACTTGTAAGCCACCCGGCGACTTTTTATGAAACTTTTTATTTCCTTATCTTACAGCTGTTTATGTTGCCTGTTAACAGTATTTTTTACCAATCACAGACTGGCCAACTTCAATCAATATATTTCTGAAAGATAACCAAGCGTCATTCACAGAATTGAAAGAAAAACAGTCCAAAGTTTGTAGATGTGTACTTTACGCCCTCTCAAACACACACCAGTCAACTTTCTTTCCCATGTTCCATTTCGTGCAATGTGGAACCGGGAGCGTCTCCCTAACGTGTTTGTTACCAGTTATTTTACTATGACTACAAATGGTGTTATGGTCACTGACAATATCATACAACCCAAGTGTGTCTATAGTTACATATGCTATATCATGAAAAATACCACCAGTAACCATCAAATAATCAATAACAGAGTTAAGGGGCCCTCGTTGCCATTATTTATACCTGAACATTACTGGGATACATTTAACATGGTCATGCCTGAAGTTTCAATTAGGTGAACGAGATCACCGTTAGGACTAAATATCCTTGTAGGTCTAAAAACTGGCAGAGAACCATTAAAAATCTCCCATTACTACGCATTCAAAACCCTGAGCCTTCAAAGTACTACTAGTTTCCAGTAAGCTCACTGGCTAAAATTTCACTCGCCCTCAGATCTACACCATCGTTTGGAAAATAAACAAGACCAATGGCAGTCCCTTTTGTGTTGTAATTTAATTTTACAGGAATACAAAGCCATTCAAAAGCATCCATACGACTGTTTAACATACTGCCATCACATATCGTAATATCAGTGTTTAATAGAAACCATAGACCACCACCTGATTTTTCTTATCATCATGCCTAGCTTTACCGATCCACACGTAATCAGGGTGTAAATCACGGAATATACCATCATCTTGATGAAATGCCTTGCATATGTAGAAAATAGAGAATTTTTCTTTACTTGGGTATGACATATGTTAGTCCATCTGAGGGTATTTGTATTTCCTCGGAAATGGTGTGCGATATGATAGACAGGCTTATTAGGAATACTTCACCTGGCTGTGACAGTGTCAACTGTCACAGCTTACACTTAGTTTATGGCAAGTACCCAACTCAATGTTGTATCTTATCTTCTCTTTACACAACAATTTTGCAACATCATACTCAACCTGATGTCTTTAAATTAGGCATAGTAATACCAATATTCAAGAAAAGTCTGTTAAATCCTAATTTACACGAGAATTATATTTTTATTACTGTTAAGTTCAGTACATGCATAGATGGTGGAATTTCTTTATAATATCTGGATATATAGATAATATCGAAGATGTACAATTTGGTTTTCGACAGGGGCGAGATACGTCTTTTTGGTGTAACTTACTACATGATAATTGTTTATATGTTAATGATAGCAATTCTCAATTATAGGTATGCACCATCGAAGCAGAGAAGTGCTTTGACCGTGTTTGGCATCATGGCCTAATGTGTAGGTTTTGGGTAGTCTCCATTTTTAGCTCAGCTGACTTGTCAGCCAGCTGAGCTTATGTGGTGGTCAGGCATCCGTCGTCCGTCCGTCGTCTGTCGTCCGTCGTCCGTCGGCATCCACAATTCACATTTTCGACTTCTCCAAAACCATCTTTTTGCAACTTTTTTTGTACTTATGGGTAAATGCACTTTCCTATTGATTACTATGTGAGTCAATAGGCATCCTAATGCTAGTTCTCATGTTCGACTCCTTCTCTAAAACCTTCATCCAGATTCACTTCGAACTTGGTGGCAATGTACCTTGGGTGAGTTTCTACTAAGTATGTTCAAATGGTTACACTCCGGTGATTTTTGGACTTTTTAATGATTTTTTTTGGGCAAATCTTCTCCAAAACCGCTCACCCAATCTCTTTGATATCACACAGGAACACACATAGGAACTCCTAGTTCTTACTTTATTCTTGATGCCTGATTACTAACTTTTTTTCCAGTTCGGATGCTTGCTGGTTGATGCAAGCACTATATTTAAGTAAGTGAATGGAGATTGCAATGGAAATTTACATTTTTGACTTTTTCTTTTAAAACATCAAGCAGATTCACTTGAAAGTTGGTGGAGAGGTACCTTGGGTAAGTCTCTAGCAGGTTAGGTCAAATGGTCACGGTCCAGTGGATTTTGGATCTTTTAATAATTTTTTTTTTTGTTTTTGTTTTTTTTGTATGTTGTTTTGGCAAATTGTTAATAAATCTTCTCGGGAACCGCTCAGCTAATTGCTTCAAATTGTATAAGGACACCAGTCAGAACCCTTAGACCTTTATTTGTTCAACAGGTGGTGCTGCGATATTACTGTCTTTATTTACGATCGCCGAGGGGATATGTACATGTTAGCAACAGTGATCATGGTCTGAAACGCAGGTGCATGACCTAGATATCATTGTCACAGGACTACTTCAGTCTGTGCATGTAAGGTCAGATGAGCACAGGACTATCACAGTCTTCTTGTTCTTTGTGGCTCTTCATATTTACATGGTATAGAAATACCACTTCAGTTGTGATATGGAATGGAGACTATTGTTTGCACTTTCTGTACCAAGAGGGAACGACAGGGTAGTATCATTTCGCCATATTTATTTGACATTTATGTAAATGACATACTGAGAGCGGCATTGGGTAAAGGTAACAGTGTTACCATTGGAGTTGACTCATATGGAACCCGATCAAACCGTACCCACGTCAAACCGCACCGCAGTCAAACCATACCAGCCCCAAAGCGTACCCCGGTCAAACCGTATCCGAGTCAATCCGTACTCCAGTCAAACCGTACCCCTTTGAGTCTGTACACTTCTGGAGGTTGGTTTTTTGAGGCGTGGGGCTGCTTACAGGTAATTAGTTAATAATATGAAGCTAATTACCCAACTGTTTAATATTCATCGGATGTGCATTTTGCATATACAAATACATACTGAAGTTGAAAGGCGCTAATATCTGTTTATAGCTTCGAAGCATCCAAGGTTTAAATTTTGTAATTAGCTTAATTTGCATAACGTGTACACACACATATTCCCACAGAGACACACAAATAATGATATTTACACAAAAACAAAAAGTTACTGTGCAATTGCTATCTAGATCAAAAATTGTAAACAGTATCGGCCTATGTCAAATACAGACTGGCCAATTGGATGTTCTTGTATGTATGTAGGTAAAAAAGTAAAAACGTTCCGGTCATGATATATTCATTTGAGATCTCATCGTTTTAGGTACGGATTATACACTGAATCTATTAAACGGAAAATATAAATATCATTTTTTTAATAAGCGTATAGTGTGTCATATATAGTGAAACATTTCTTGTACACAAGCCTGGTGCCTTTGAAGTTCAGTCTTTTAACTTTCTTTCCTTTTGTGACACCGATCTGGTCACATGTCTTGGTCTGGGTTCATGCGCTCTCGTGCAGTTACTGCTATATATTAGGCCCAAAACATGCTTGAGTGTGCGCGTGAGACAACATAGGATCTGAGGGTTGACAGTGGTTTCAAAAGTTGTGTCGTTTGACGCCCTACCCAGCGTAACATGGGGCTTCTACTAATGGTGTTATACAGTTAAAAGTTTTGAGTGGCACATTAATCATGTAGTACGTATGATGGTCTGCATTTGCCGAATTCTCAGTTTGTCAAATTTTTGGGTGCGTAATGTAGCGTCTTTAGACGTTTCTTTGACTGGTGATATATATACATATTTTAACGGTGTTTTTGTAGCATATTTGCACTACACCTATACACGGGGACACGTTGTGTTGTGTGGTCCGTTGTTCCATTAGTAAGAGTAATAAAATTACATGGTTGATATATATATATATATATATATATATATATATATATATATATATATATATATATATATATATATATATATATATTCACTGTAAACATTTTTTAGTGCTATTCTTGTCTTATATGGTACAACGCGAGTATTTTTATGCCACATCTTAAGACATACTTTGTTCCAAGACACACATGCATAGACAAGGATATATTTGTTATATCGCGTTACCTGTATATTTCATAAAGATTCTCATAATATGTAGGTTTGGTTTTCTGATAAAATATTGCATGTATAACCGCAATTACGGGTCAGGTAACAAGTAAATTGGTATTTTTACGGTTCCAAACGCGCAAATATGAGTATATAATGTGTACAATATGTGTTTTCCTATTCACGTATGTTTTTTCAATGTGAAATATATTGTGTTTAAATTCTGGTTTACAGTTGGTATGCATTAGTTTCTGTATGGTAAAGGAGAGATGCGCACGTGGGACGTACCCTAACATGATGTATTAAAGGAAACTGTAGGAACGATGGTATTTCCTAAGGAATAAATCACCATATACAGCAACTTCGTGGTAACTCGTTGCTATTTTCTGGGGTCCACTGTTTTCGGGCCGCAATACACAACAGTGTATATCCAAACGGAACTACCCCAATTTCTTGGCTGACGGCGTAGAAACAACACTTACATTGTTATCTCGCAAGTCGCCCAAACGCGGTTCCATGGAGCATTATATTGCTGAACTTTTATTAAGACTATGGTGACCCATATGATCTTATTGTATCTGTACACGTGAATACCCATACTATTTGCACATGGTTGGACAAAGGTGAGCTATCCAGCTAGAAAGGGTACATACTAGTTCAGGGTAAGTCAAAGTATTATTATCTGAACGTGTTCCATACAAGTTTAGTAATTATGTTTGATTTGAATTTTTTTTATTCATATTGCAGCACTGCATTTATAAGCAAAACTTCACCCATTTAGCTAATTCATCATTTACCACGTTCATGTTTATTCATTATTAGGTGGGATGTCTTTGCGGAATATTTAGCTTAGACAAGGAGCCGTTACTGAGAGAGACATGTACGGGTACAGGCTCCGAACCATGTTCTGAGTAGTTACCCGCTGAAGACCCTTTAGCACATATTTGGGCTAGTACAGCCCGTGTCAAAATTTTACAGATGAACGTGAGCAATATGGACAAAAGTACTTCTACATTCATATAGGTTGGACCGGGGCAGGTTAGCTTATGGAGTGTATATAGTTTGTACTGCGGAATAGGGTAACGACGACTAGGAGATGGCTCTGGACATAAAGACTCTAGTATAACATGTTATTGGTTTGTACTAACTGAACCTGTGAATGACTTATGAACTGTCGGGCTTGTTTTTTCTTTTTCTTTTTTATGGCTTTTGATTAGTGCTGTCTCTTTTGCTTTTTTTCTTCTGGATGTACTACGGCATTTGTACGAAATAAAGATTTAATAATAATAATAATAATAATAATAATAATAATAATAATAATAATAATAATAATAATAATAATAATAATAATAATAAAGCTCTTGTAAAAATGTGGTCTAGCTGAATTTTGTACTTTTCAGTTTTCCCAGATATTGGGGTTTTTACATGTAATGGTAGGCCTAATAATCTTGCTGGGCAACTCGGGCGTGGTATCAGCAGCTTTTGAGATAATTTGCTATTAATCAAATGTGAAAGAAAATAGGTAGGTTAACAGTTTGTCGTTGTGTTTATTCGATGATACAAGAACCAATTGAAGATAAAGAGAACAACGAATGTTATCCGTAAAATCTTCTTTGTAAAAGAATCAAAAACTTGAACGGACAAAGGTGAACAACGAACAGAATTTCACTGTGTGGCAATGTTGACATTGCTGTCAAACACATACTCATGCCTTTAAACAGATGTCACGATAGCTTCTCTGTTCCCGTTTCTTTCTTAATTCCAGCTATCAAGAGCAGTTACAATCACAAGAATAAAGTGTATTGTTCGTTTATGTTAACTTCAAACGTGGCAAAGAGGATTATGATTCAGACCGCCGGGATATTAATTTAAACATGCATATTTATTTCAGCTGGATAACCTAATAGTATAATGTACTAGCCTAACGGATTGGCTCTCCAGACATAGAGACAGACAGGAACATGTAAAATATACACAGGACAAAACAAAATCACATATACCGAAAAGCAGGTTACAATGTATCCATGTGTAGTCTATTAATTACATGTACGTGTAAACATAAATGAAAATTGACGATGTAGTGGTGGATCTTCTAACAAAATAAAATACTGGTATAAACAGTTGGGCTCCGAGTCTATTAAACTGAACATGGCAGCGGGAGAAGAATTTAGAGAGAGTTTTAATGTAAAATTCTCCATGTGAATTAAAAAAAAAATCCAAGATGTCACTGTGTGGGAGAACGAAATAACCTTCATTTAGTTTCTGAAAGACAATCATATGAAGGAAATTGTGAAGCCCTAAATTATGTTTTTACCTATATTTTGTCTCATGTAAATGAATTGTCTATATTTGTCAAATTTCATAATTTCTGGCATCTAGTTAGCTTGTCACAAAAGTGGGTTCTTGATTAAAAGTAGACGTCATAGTACTTCCTCTTTCAGAAAATGTATGTTAAGCAGCTCTTGAATTAAAAAAACGTTTTACCTACTTTTGCACCAAATTGATGCTTTTTATGATAACTAGTGAAGTATATTTACAAACTTATTTGTTCATTGAAGTGAAATTTCTTTCGCTATTCAGACTGGCCTCCTACATGCAAGAAATGCATTATCAGATAAACTTATAAATGCGTTATTTAAGAATGTGTTTGTAACAAGGCAATTTCAATGAAAGTTTATTCAAGGAAAACAGCATAAAAGTATAGTCAACGAATAACGGAAGTTACAATTTGGTATATACTGAGCCAAATTTACAAATTCTATTGAACATAAAGAAAACATCCAAGAATACATTCAGGGATGCTCAGGTTTCAGAGAAAAGGGAGGAAATTACAATTGTAGATTCCATTCGTATCTCCAGAACAGCTCCATGTATAATTTGTGAAATAGAGATGGAATTTTACGTAAGGAATATAAAGAAAGCATTATGTTAAAAAAAATACATCACTCTTAACCAAATTTATAATGGAAAATCACAACGCTACACACCAAGAACAACAGCAACTACTTTCATGTGGTATAAATGAAGTTACTAGTATCTGTTTAATCGCGTAGTTTTAGTAACTTACCTAAAATAGCGAGAAGTATAAATATCATCAGATTAATAGTTGCCTATGAGTTGACTGACAATAAGAAATCAACACGGGAAAGAGAATGGTGCTCTAACCCATATCCAGTGGTTTTTGTTTTTAAATATTTTTTTTGTCTAAAAGTCTATACTTAAAAATCTTTCAGGTAGCTAGCCAGAGAGAAAAGCACCTCGGTTATTTTAGCCTGAATAAGAATTTTCACCGAACTTTTTTTTAACCAAAGAACCAAGTATATTTAGAAAAACCCTTTCGCCATTCTTTCTAATGGTACAGAAAAACATGATCCATATTCGTAAATTCGAAACCCAACAATCACAGCAAAGAGATTCCAGAGTTGCCAAAGCATCAACATCCATCTTCCAATACCAATGTGGAGAAACAATTTCACTCCTGAATTGAGACAGCCAGTCACCCATAAAAGGCAACTGGTGGTTTTAAACCGGTCCTCTCAACAAAAGACGCTTGGACCAGAAATGTATTAAATTATGAAAAAATATCGGAAGTAACACGAATTCCAGTTACATGATTGTCGTCATGCAAATATAGGAAAACTAATTTTCAAACATAACAATCAATGTCAACAAGGATCTCACAAAATATTTTTAAAAGACAATACAAATAAGCTCTTTGTTTTATGTTCTTTAATCTTTCTCACTCTCTTCCGACTGAGTCGTTGTCTTTCACGTCCTTTTCTTCTTCTTTCATCCCGTTCCTCTGGAGTTCGATCTTTGACATAAATTTGTGCCTTAACCTTCTTTCCTTTTGTCTGAATTGTTCATCTTTCGTTTTTTTGTCTTTCCATTTTTTTTGCGGTTGGCTGCTGTTTTTCCAGAATATGGACGAGACATCGTGTACTACATAAATGATATGATATATAAATTAAATCAACAATATGATGACTAGCAGCTTGATCGATTGGTTACCCTCTGACAAAACTTTATCTAGGCATAAAATGTTAATTTTTGGCACAAACGTAAAAGACTGTGTTTAACAGATAATTAATACCTGTCCATATTAAATGTTAATGGGCCAAGTACATGCAGTTAAACCTCCCTCCTATTTTCCAGTACAATAACGCCCGGGAAACAGAAAACCAGGCCTATGATGATTTATCCCACAGGGTTCATTATTAAGACAGACTTACTAAAGGGACAGTTTGTGTAATTAATGTCAAAACAGATAGGCCTAGACTTAGGCCTATAATTTTATAGTCCCACATGCCTGTAGACTTATCGGGCAAAACACGCTAAAGGGTCTTTATTAAAAAGAAAAAGGCCTATTTAATTATAAAAAACATAACTGTATCATTAGGAAAGAGGAGACCCCAATGAAATTATTACCATTAATGTATTGCATTAAACTCGTTTTAGTTGACAACTGGGCCGGGTCAACTAAGTTGTATTGACCAGTATTCCAATAAGAATTGATTACCGAACTTTACCTGACAAGCAATCTCACCTTCTAGAGCATGTAATTTTTAGAATGTGAAAGTTACAACCTTTTTATGTTTGAATCTTTTCCAGTTGAATGTTTTAAAGAGTTTATTCCATATTTGTCAACCCGGTGTGTGTTAACTCGAGTGTGTAAACCCCCAAAAGAGCCCCCAGAGATGCGTGGCCAGAAGCAACATGTGAAAAGTGCATGAAATCAACCGGAAGTCAATTTTTCTTCAAAATCCCTGTCATTTTAAGAAATTTTTGAGTCTCCAAAACGGGAGTCTCCTGGTGAAAACTGGAGTCAGTTGACAGTTATGTTAATGTGTGTTTTGTAACTTCCGCTTTTTCGAGACACTTCACAATGAAATGGTATATCGAAGCCGTTAGGCGGACGTTATCAAACATCCCTTCTTATTGGCCACTCTACATGCTAGCTTTAAAATAGTGAGCACTAAGTGAGTGAAATAGTATATAGGTGGTTTTTATATACGATGTTAATTTCGTCTGTTGATTAATAAACAGAAAATTCGCAAATTTCAGTCAGCTCAGCAGGATAGAATTTGATTGGTGAGTATTTGAGAATATATTCATATTTTTTCTGTAACACGAACCTATGGCACAGGGACAAACATCTATGGTACTTTTAAATTTCAGCTCAATACACTGTTTAAAATTAGCGTAAATGTAGTGCTTGTATTTTCCGTTGTGCAAAAGGGGTCGCATTTTCCTTGGTTTGTTTGAATGACTATATCTTAATTTTTTTTTAAAAAAAGACTACCGGCAAAAGGCTATTTTTTAATAAAAGGCAATGAATTGTAACAAAGTCCATGCCTACCCCGTCTTTTTGGTTGTATTATATTATTCTTCATTTATTGGTTATGTGCAGACATTATGTAAGCTCTGATGTGGCCTTTCTAGTAAACCAATCGACTCTTTTTTTCCCATCTTTTACTGCTTAACCTCTGACTTGCTTACACATTCCTGTTGATCCTAAACTTTTCCCTCTCCTGTGCGAATGTTATTCTATTACTTTATTGTCTGGGTCTTTTTTTGTCAAGTTATCCCATCTTTTACTGCTCAAACCCTAACTTGCTTACACATTCCTGTTGATTCTAAACTTTTTCGTCTCCCGTGCTAATGTTATCCTATTACTTTATTGCCTGGATCTCTCTCTCTCTGTCAGGCCAAAAATAAGACTTTACTACTCCCCACTTTGGGGTATATACTTGCAACCTTCCCCAAGCCATATCTAAGTGGGTTCGGAACTTCATGACTGTAGGAACACATAAGCGGTGTTCCACCCAGTTTCCTGAAGTACAGAAGTCAATTGCAAAGCCAGGTCGCCTTCAGTATTATTATTGGTACACACAACGAGAAGTACACTACACCATCAATTCACACGCAACAGGATCACAGAATCTGCACTTTAAATATGGGTGTGGTAGTAAAGTTATGCTTATCTGATTTTTTAAATAGGTTCTTAAAGTTTATTATAACGGAAGTTACTCAAAATTAGTGAATAAAATCCATTTTATTCCCTGGTACTTGGTGTCATCATTTGCTTTGATGTTAAGTGCTAATGAAAATATCATGACTAGTAAATTACATAAAATGCAAATTTTTCATTTGTGTTTTGTTGTTAAAATTTACATGACCAAAGAAAATTTTAAATATATGTTGTGACATGCCATTTTGTGAAAAAGTAACCCTATTTAATCTCAGATCTTAAAAATTATTACACTTGGATGCATAAAAGTATGTATCCAAATGTAGCTCTTAAAACGCTCTATACCATTTTTTGTGGATTAAAGAACGAAAGCATCAGTGAAGATATACAGACTGAAAAGTGGCTTTGTCCCAAATTTGACACATGTCATGAGAACCAGTGAACTGTGTAATTAGGATTGTCATAAGCACTCACCCTAATTCAAAATAAGAGTCGCCGGGACTCAAAGATCAATTTCTGAACGGTATGAAATATTCGATATCAAGACTAGCAGAAAGGTTGTCATTTCCATAGATCAAGTAATTAATATGTTGCTTGCTAGATTGACTACCAGGTTAGGATTCACTACCGGAGTCAGCATACGACAAACAGTTTTCAGCAAGGATTCGCTTGGAATAGAATAAAGAGGACATCCTAGATAAAGGAACACCCAAAGAGAACACATATCTCGTTTTACCTTTAAAAAAATTGATTTTTTGGTACTTTCATGGCGAAAACTCAAATAGTGTGTTTGGATATGCAGAAAATGTCACTATGTTTAGTGCATCAGTCACAGGGCTGCAGACTGTGTGGTGACTGTGCAAAGAAATGGCGTTTTTTTTTGTTCCAACAAAATCAAAGAGTATGCTAGTTGGTAAAAATGTGTTTGATACTATTCCATGTTGGTCCCTTGACGGCGTACCTATGAAAGTCCGAGACTCCGTGGATATTTTAGGTTTTAAATATACCAGTAAATATTCTTTTAATTTTCATATTGGGTGCAGAATTAATTGATGCAGGCAAAATGTTAATGGTTTGAGCTCCGTTGGGTTTTCAGATTTAGGGTTAGCAACAGAGGTTAAAGCCTATTTGTGGAAAACAATATCTGTCCCTATTTTTACATATTGTCTTGATACATGTAATAAGACTGCTACTGGGTTGAATAAATTAGAATCCATTCAGAGTACACTGATTAAACAATTTTTTATGGAATTGGTAAACGCTGCCACCATTCGCACTTGTTAAAGGCACTTAATATTTCAACTATCACTGACCTGATTTCAAGGAAAACTGTCTCCACGTTCCGAAGATTATTTGCAGTCAATTCCCATGTGCTTAATTTTTTGTTCTCTTACACGGTGGCTGGATATACCACCATTGGTCATGTAACCAAAGGGACCGTGATAGACAGATTATTTTCGACTTGGTCTCTACCCTGTTAAAACAGAACTCTGTCGTGTGCCACTGTTGCTGTTGATCCATTTTCGGCGGCAACTCTGGCAGAGGATGCTTTAGTTGATACTTTGATATATCTAGTAACCCATGAAAACTTGAATAAGCTGTGGGTGTACGAGCATGTCCTGACAGTATTACTGACCAGGTGCTCCTAACATTTTTCTTTTCCTGGTGCCATGAAGGCAATGCAGGGCACTTTAAACTGGTGAGCTAGGGGGATCCTGGGTTATCCCCTGTGTGCTCGCACCGGGTCGTTGGCGCGTTGGTGCAATTTATCGCGTTTTGGAAACTACCAGTAGCCAGCAACGTCATTGGTTAAAACGTGCTGGAAGCGCCGGGTGTACTGGTCGGTATCCCTGGCTTGATTCCGTATCTCCGGATAACCTCACTCTGGAACCGTGATGTCCCGCTCTACGCTTTGCAGACGAAAGTGACCATGGCGGCTGCAAGCCGCAGGTTTCCCTCGATGTCAATGGAGGAAATAATTTTGTCAGTTCCTTAATAGTACGAGATAAAATCGTTACTCCGTAAAGGAGCCCAGTTTACAAAAATATCCACCGGTGTATATTTCTGTACCTTGGGCTCCTTCACGGAGCAACTAATAGTACCCTGCATGTCATACCGGGTGTCTAATTTGATTCCACAGTTAGCAG
This sequence comes from Hermodice carunculata, assembly GCA_964020975.1. Lineage (NCBI taxonomy): Eukaryota > Metazoa > Annelida > Polychaeta > Eunicida > Amphinomidae > Hermodice > Hermodice carunculata. Next base: position 62,387,486 of record OZ026618.1, on the reverse strand, counting down.
GTATATATTCTATCAGTGCAAACCTAGACCGGTTTACAGGTGTAAATACGAATAACTGTAATATATTGTATATTTTAATTGTCTTGTGCATAATTGTATGTTATCATTTATATACATTTTACTGTATGACTGTTGATAACTTTTGTGTATTAATAGGAGGCAGTCAATCACTGCCCCCCCCCCCCATGTGACCAAGGTATTCAGCCTTTAAACTGTTTATATTGTAAAGTGTGTTCTTAAAGTTGAATGAGCGCGCACGCAATGATGTTCTACGTGGCACCTGTTTGTGCATAGGGGTCACGGTATTTTCCAGTTTTTCAACGTGTTTTATGCAAACTGTGTACATATACAATTCTTTGTGTGTGTGACGCACCCCGTGTTCTGCCTTGCTCTTTGGTGTCCCCGATGTAAATAAATAAATAAATAAATAAATAAATAAATAAATAAATAAATAAATAAATAAATAAATAAATAATTCTGGATTGGATGGTTTCCAGTTGTTGAGGTTCCTGCAACCTGCGCTTGTCCTATACCACTGATCGATACTCGAAGAGAGGTCTGATAAATGAAAGATAAAAGATCTCCAAGGAATTCATGTTAACACGAAGTTGCTGGTGTTTCTGAATATTCACGTGTACCAGGGTGCGTCACCTAAACGTGTGATAACAGTGCGACAGGATATGCAATCTTTAGCTGCTGATAGGAAGACATAGACCATTTCTCACAGATTGTATCAATGCTGCGGGGGTCAAAGCATGGGTCCCAATTGCATGAAAATAGTTTCTATCTGAAGGCGTCAAAATAAGGTTTTTCATTGTCAGCAACACTAATCTTGAGAAAGCAGGAGTTTTCTTGCGACTGGAAAAAAAAACTTCTGCTCACAAGGCAGTGATCGCAGTTCGCTATTGGAGCGTTACATTTGTATTACGAACAAAGTTTGGTACGTTACTTATGATTTGGTCCACACATGAATTTTCTGTAATTCTGGTGGGCTCGTTAACATGTGCTGTGGATAATTTACAGCACAATATTTTGTTAGTATAGCACCATGTTTTGTGGTATGGTCTCCGTTAAAGTCTCCTAAATTATGATCTTATCTATGTCTGGCGTTTTTGCGTTGTTTATATTATCTTGTAGCTTAATTGTCTCCAAAATTTACCGGAGAATTTGGAGGTCGGTATACCACTACTAGAAATAAATTATTGTTGTGTAATCGAGCTTCAACCCACAGGAGCACCATGTTCAATCGTCAAGGTCGCAACGGCGTTTTACCAATAGCGACTGCGAAGCATAGAGAGCCACTCCCACCTCCTATACTAGTCGTTCTGTCACGTCGCGTTATTCGATGGAAGCCGTGGATCTCCATGTCGCGGTCGGATTGTGCGTTAGGAAAAAAAGGTTCCAAAAAAGCAATAATATCATAGGAATTAGCCAAAAATGTTTTGATACATGGTAGCTTATCTGATGTTAAACTACGAATATTTGCATAGCATATCGTAAAATCGACAAGGTTGCATAGCATATCGTGAAATCGACAAGGGCTTGGGTTAGGGTGTACGTCACCGCATAATAGTAACAGAATGGCACTAATACAGGAAATATACTAGACAGTTCGATCTGCCTGCTTATCTATGACAGATAAGTTAATGACATTTGATACATCAAAATAAGAATGATGCAGGTCGTGGACAGGATGAGACAAAAAAAGAGGAGTATGAAGAAGTGCAGAGCCAAATAGATCAGTAGCTCACACGGTAGCAGAATTACGTTATATATGTAGTAGTCTTTATCAAGAAAATGGTAGCGAGGCGCACACTGGGCCGTTGGGAGTATTCTCACCAGCTGGTAAAGCGCATCAAATAATGCTATTATTATATGCGAACCGTTGTTTTATAAGGTTATAATTGATAAATTTGGCTTGTTAAACACGAATTCAACTTCGGCTACATGTAAAAAGATAAATTTGTCAATGGACACTATTAGTCCTGAGCTGAGGGCCAAATTTTGACCAGTTGGTACCATCTGAGGGCACCAAACTTAACCATGCTTTTTTATTGGTGTATGTCTCAGGAACTCAAAACAGCAAGATGGGCTTTTCTGAGGCACAGCTTTTAGTCAGTATACGCAATTTAATAGATGTATGTTATTTTGCATCAAAGGTGAAAAAATTTCTGCAAAGTGATTGGTTTGATGAGTATACATGTCACAAGGCAAAAGGTAGCAAGATTTGAATCACATTTTGTTAAATGAAATGGAAACTTGAGGAAATGAAGGTGCTAATCAATTTTAATAAATGTGCAAAGACTGCTAATCATTGCTAATCATATAGATTTATAATAGTGAAAGTGCTAAACATTGTAGAATAAGGTAACTTGAACAGGTCAATATATGCCTCATTCAAACAACTGCTAATCAACTTTGAGGAGCTTTCATACACTGCTAAACAATGCTGATCAATATCTATTCATGGTAAGGAAAGTGCCGATCAATAAGACAGTCTCCCTGTTTGGATAAGTTGGAACCCATAGACAAGCTAGGGTTACCCAAATTCCGGAAAATGTATACCGCTACGTACGTATATTGTTTTTTACTTCACTATATATCTAATTTACACAACACATATTAGCACATCACAATAGATACCACCTTTTGGCCAAACTGAATTGTAAATTTGAACATATAAAATCAATTAGATGCAGGTTGTTGAAATGAATGTAGATTACTCTTAATTGTAAATATTACAAAACCAAAATATTATGTACAATAGCTGTAGGTCCATTGTATGGAAATGATATCGGAATTAAAGGACAAATAACATTTAGTTTAAATTGTCAAGGTAATATGACGTTATCATCAATTGTTTCTGAACTTTCGAAAATAACAATGTACTGTGCAATAGTGTCAGCTCTTGAATAAAAGAATTTGAAGGATAAATAGAATTGTCAGTATTCATCAATGTCAGTATCTTCGCCGTCAGAACTGTAATTTGAAATCTGAAGTGGCCCTCTCTCATCAACCATCATGTTTTCACAAGACTGCAGGACACACGAATCTGTGCATTTTAGTCCATTTGCAATGCAGGTACATGAGTAAATAAGGCACGACATTCTCTATGGTAGAATAATTTGTTTTGATATTCTTTTTCAAGCTTTAAGATATGGTCAAATTTTTGTATGGCTGCAGCTTTAAGAAGTGTTTCCAGGGATTTTGCGCCCCTTGGTTTGGTAAGTGCAGCTGTGGGGGACATCTTTGAGCAAATAATGCATACCTGCTCCTCTGTATGGGCTCTTTTCTCTGGTGCCTCCATGTTTCTGGACAAATAGTCAATACAGGAAAGATCTGAAGAAAACTTGAAAGTCTCTCTAATTATTAGTTTGAGCTACAGGAGACCTACTAAGACAAATTATTCAGGCCTGGTCCACTAAATGCCCATCAATGCGGCACTATACTACAGACTACGCTAGTAAGCAAGCATGCAACAGGTATAGATGCTTATGTCTGAAATTGGATAGATCTTGCTGCGATCGTGCACACCTCATTGCTCAGCCTCTGGTGCTGTGATCTTTCTAACCATTTATGATGACCATGCTCCATGCAATGGTATAACAAGCACACATCAAAATCTAAAATGGCATAGCAGTGGACGACTTATTATTATTTATATATATATATATATATATATATATATATATATATATATATATATATATATATATATATATATATATATATTTATAATTTATATATAAGTCGCCATACATAATAGAAGACTGGTAAGAATAGAAAAAAATGCCGTGGACTGCTGTGCTTAAAACGGATTTCGTCTCCTTTCATATAATTTTATATAACAAAAATCCTAAATGTACCTACCCACAAGTGTGTGACCTACAGAGTAATGTCAAGGTCACTAAAATTTAGTCATCATGATGCAGTATATAATCACCCGCAAATAGTAAAATAAAGCAAAGTGTTATTATACATGCAAAGAATTTGAAATTTCACCAGAATGTATATGTGCCTTACAATGGAGGAACAATCTCCGCAGGCCTGCGGTTATATCCTCCACAAGCATGTGAAGGACAAAAAACTCCAGGGATCAAAGGATGAGACATGTTTGCACCATTTTTCAAGAGATTTGGACCATGTATTCATGACGTATTGAGATTGCAGAAATGTAATACTTGATCTACACGCTGAGCGCAGTAACACCCCCAACACCTCCTAAAAAAATCCAAGCAATGTGGGTATAATAATCGCTTTTCTCTTACCCGTGTGGATTCATTTTCGTATTTATAGGTCACATGAAGTTCATTGTGCCAGCTGTTAACTGGATACAAACATAATATGTATATTTCAGGTATAATTATAATGTAGTGACCAACTATAACAAAATAGGATTCACCATATACAGCATTTTGGGGCCGTCTGGGTATAAAATTTTAAAAATTGCAATAGCGAGCGCCAGCTGGGCTTCCGGAAAGTCCATCATGCATTTTTGTTATACTCTAAGGTGTACCAATGCAGGTATAAAGGTTTCGTTTGGTGCCCTCAGATGATACCAATTTTCAGTCTGGCTCATGGACTATATTTCAGGCAAACATCAACAATTTTATTCGACATTCAGCATGAATTTTTTTTGATGAACGTGCACGTTTACCAAGAATTTTTGCAATCCTAAAACTTCACAAAAATCCATACAAGTTCCGATTTATTGCCGCTTCTAAATTTGTCTCAACAAAACAATTGTCTGTTTTACCGTCAAACGGTTTATAAAAGATAAAAGAGTTGTGGCTGCATCACTGTAATCGAATGAAAGCAACTTCTGTTGTGAACAGGTTTTGGATTTTGCCTAACTTGAAAGTTTTGTTAGAAAAATTGAATGGTGCAAATAATAAATTACCATACAAACAAACAAATCTCATCTTGGGACTTCTCCACATATAGATCTGAAACGATGTTTAAAATCACTTATGTAAGTATGCACTTAAATATGATGAATTTGTTCGACTGTTTGAATTTTTCATAGATAACATTTACGTAAAATTTAGATATTCTGTCTTTAGGCAAAACATATGTATTCTAAAAGGTACAATTGTGTACCGCTGCTAGCTAATTCATATTTATTTTACCACAAACATCATTTTTGTAGGGGGGGGGGGCAATATAACAACAAAAGACCATCGTGGTAAATGTTTTGGACCGATCTTTCGATACATTGATGACTCACTAAGCACCAATAATAAGTATTTCAAACAGTACATTTCATCCACATACCCAAGTGATTTAGAATTAAATGAAACTACAGAAAGGACGCGGAATGTTCATACTTGGAAATAATGTTTACTGCCCATGATGAATTAAAGTTTAAACTGTATGACAAATGCAATCAGTTTCAGTTTAGTGTTGTTGACTACCATCATATGGATAGCAATATTCCTATCAGGCCTACTTATGTCATCTATGTGTCACGGTTGATTGCATTTGCTAGAGTATGAACTGATTTTGACAACTTCGAATTCCGCCATACAATTTTATTTGATAAATTTGATAAAACAGGATTATCCATAAATGAAGTAGAAAAAACTATTTTTGAAATTTGTAAGTAAAAATGAGTCCTTATAACGCAAATGTAAGGCGGATTTGAAAAGCTGTATGAGTGAGGTTGTGAGCAAATATCAATTGTACTCAGCAATTTAATTGTATATTTTGGAACAAGTTACCTTTTAAATTTGAGAGCTGCAAGCATCAAATAGATTTAAGCTACTACTAACATTTAGTTAGTTCCTGTCTTAAGTCAGGAGAAAGATGTTTTCCTCCATACTCTATTTCAGTCTTGTGTGTGTCTATCTTAATCTAATTGGATTTCGACATGGCTTGTTTAATGGCGGGCGATTTTGATCATGGCTGAATCTTGATAACACGGAATTTGTTGCAGTCTCTTTGACATCATTGAAAACTGTTGTCCACTTCTGTTTTTTATTACAGTCATTATTATTTTATGGTTATAGTCTGTTTGGAGTTGATGGCAGATGCATGGCTTAACGAGTGTTCCGAACTTTTATGTAATTGGTCATGTTCATGTTTACTTGTCATGTTTGGATGGATTCGAAATTGGAATGAATTTGGATGTCGATCTTCATAAGTAATGGTCACTGATTATTTGACGATTTGTTAAACATATGCTAAAACAATTACTTCAAAATCTTTATATCCTTGATACTTTCTTACTGAAATACACATTATCAAATAGTTTGAACACAAAGTAATGTACACTAGAGCTCAAAGCTGAGATGCAACCATTCAGAATTCCGAGACCTTATAAGTGCTTGAGATCGAAATCAAAATTTGACGAAAATAATAATAATGATAATAATAATAATAGTAATAATAATAATAATAATAATAATAATAATAATAATAATAATAATAATAATAATAATAATAATAATAATAATAATAATAATAATAATAATAATAATAATAATAATAATAATAATAATAATAATAATGTTCCATATAAATACAATTGTCTTGTGGTAAAGTAAAATAGATATATATTGATAACAGATATTTTGAGTCTTTTTATCACTTGACAGTGAGGAATAACATTTCCCACAGCAATATAAGCACACCTAACAAACATTACATAGTGCGCACACTGGAGCCATATATCAAAGATGTGCTTTAAAGAACATGAAATACCAGAGTTATCCATGCTTGTAATGTCCACATTGAAGGCAAGGACTTCAGAGTAAACACAAAACATAATCAAATGGCTTGATTACCACAGGTACGACGTTGAGACATACAATATATTGAAAACAAACGAATAAATGAATGAGTGAATTCAAATAGGCAATAAAAGCTTACAGTGGTGTAGCCATGCATGAGTATGAATTCTTTTCGCTACAATCAGATATGTATAAGACGTACAAGAAGAAAGGCGTGCAGTATTGATGTCACAATATCAAACAGTAACAAGACAAAATGCATAATATTTCTTTCATTATCTTAAAGTATCTTACATTGGACCGCAAGACGAGAAGACTTAATATATTTTGCAAGGAGCGGGACACCTGTTCTCTTCCGCCCATCATTCTCGTTTCAAGACGATTGAATAGGGCTCGAACATAAATTGTGTGTGTGTGTGTGTGTGTGTGTGTGTGTGTGTGTGTGTGTGTGTGTGGAGGAGGGGGGGATCGTTGCAGTTTTGGAATTGCTTTATGGTGAAAATACTTGGGACCCAATTTTGGAACATTTAATTTACTAATATTATAAACTGGTGGACTATACTCCCCACTGTGTATGTTAATATTAACAAAAAAAATTGTTCGTGCACGGTGGTGTGTTTCTTAAGGTCACTTTTTTCCGTGTGGGTAAGAGCACATACGTGAAAAATCACACACACACACACACACACACACACACACACACACACACACACACACACACACACACACACACACAAAGGAAAGAAGCTATTTTCTTCATAGTAACCTGCCCCATCAGACATGAATTGAGAAAAAATACTAGGAAAGATCAAAGAAAACCACCTAGGAACAGTTTGCGACTGCCTACAACACGTATAAACATGATATGCCTTTATAATTATATCGTGCATGAATCTGTCTTTGACTTATAATAATTTGTTCTTCTGTCAACAACATTTTACTCTTCTTCATTCTGACATGATTTCTTTTTTCTTTCCGATAGTTCATTTTTTTCTTAGACTCACTACCTGTACCAAACTCAAATATTTTCTCAAGAGCCATTGTTGGCTTCAACTTTAATAACAGGGGTACGCAACGCTTTTAACTCTACTCCAGGTACATTCTTATTTTTGATGTAACTAATTGAGATAAGATAAAATGATAGTTATGATATCCTCTTAAACCTAGGGGGAATGGTATCAAACTAACTAAGTCACAAGCTTAACAATTGAATGAAAGAGAACATAGAATCCTAAAGTTTTGAGTCACAATTAACCCTCACGTGCCAATCACGACTAAAGTCGATCTACTAAAGTCAAACTAGCCTGCATTATCATTAGGATCCCAGATTCGTATTTCTCGTAAAAAGACCTTCCATTTAAGTGCTGCATGCCTGTAGTTCCAGAGAGAATATGCCAGGTCAACAGCTTTTCTCTGCGCCCAAGAAAAGCTGTTGACTCACTCAAAAATTTGGCACTGAAAGAGTTATCACAGATGTCCCCATATTATGATATGGATGATGTAATTACCACTTTACAGAGAAAAGGGACCAATTGACCATACTTACCTTAAAATGTACATCTTCAAATGCTAAATGTGATCAGATAAAATATTAGTTGAGAATTTAAGATAATCAGTGTGTATTTAGTTCAATATGTCTACAAGAAACATGGCTTTCTAATCAGACTAACTTATCTCCTCTGCAACTAGCAGGCTATAATCTGATCACACAGGGCTTTAAATAATCAACCCTTGGAAGTCTTGCAATATATTTAAGAGGATGCTTTAAATTGTATAACATTAACACTCTACAAGGAGTCTAACATATGGGAAGGACAATATATAGAAATAAATAGTGATAATTCAAAACAAAATAACTTTAGGAAATCTGTATAGACCTACTCGAGATGTAAATGAGAACTATTTCACCTTCATAAATGAATTCACTTCAGTGCTTGAATATCTAAATAGTAATCAACGTCTCGAAGTAATTATCGCATTTGATTTTAATATCGACTTATTACAGATAAACGAGAATATTGTTTGTACAGACTTTGAAACTGTCACATCATTTCGTTTCATTCCCCAAATTACATTACCGACTAGATTTGCTGAACATCGAGGCTCTCTAATAGATAACATTTTACTGATATTTTTTAATTTTGACAAATCTCCTACTTCGGTGTTCTAGAAAGGCATATTTCATACTGTTTTCCTTACTTCATTGCCTTAGATTTTGTAAAGGTTTTTAAAACCAAACAAAAACATGTCAAAATTAAATACGAGCCATGCATACTAATTTCCCGCCACAAGCGCATAACTGGTTGTCTCAGTAACCATAGTCTCACCTGGGGAGATGCGGGCCGTTGCCTGGGGGGGGGGGGGGGGGCGAAGCGGGATATTACCAAATTTTGGAAATAATGAATACTTCGCACAGGCATGTGTAAATCTATTTTTGTGACCAATTACTGATAATGAATTTAGTATTTGTGAACTTACATTTCTTTGAAAGACACCAATTTTGTGAGAAAGGGGTATTTAGCCCAGTCTGTGACAGTGATATGCCCGTGGGTCCTCCATGAATGATATGCATGACCCCCGTGCTTTGGTGCAGGAAATAAATATGCATGTCTCGTATTGAAGTGTATATGCATACACCAAACAGCTATCGTTATGCCTGGTTAGTTCGCTTATCATAGAACTGTTTTTGAGGAAAGGTATGTCTTATACACATATGTCCCATGTTACTTTTATTAATAAACCCATAGCACAAGATGTAAGACACATTAATACAGAGCATGCGCAGAACTCTGGCAGTTATAGCACCGGTAGTAAAGTTGCAAAATACAATGCATGCACAGAATTATGGGAGTTATAGCGCCGGAAGTAAGAAACCTAAATACAAAGCATGTGCAGCGCAGAGGGAGTTATAGCACCGGAAGTAACGTTACAAAATACAGAGCTATGTGAGGTATAGCACCGGAAGTAACATCACATAATATAGTACACGCGCAGAGCGATGGAAGTACGTCAAGGTTCCACGGGAGTAATTATGCCTGTGCTGAGGTAACATGATTGGAGAGTGCCAATAAAATATCAGGCCTAGGGATGCAAGGGGCTGTATATTAAAAACGTTTGCTACCAGAAAGGTAGATTTTGGCTTGATAGTGGAAAACAATGTATACTTTGAGCTGACATGAATATTATAAAGGTATGTACACTGGCACCAGTGTACACAGTGATTCAGCTGGAGTCAACACTGTGTGCGCGCAATGATACTGCAAGTAGTACTATGCAGAGCTGGTTGCCATGGCAATTTGCTGAAAAATGTCCCATTCATGCCCATGTTTTCTGGTGTTTATTTGATGTAAAAAATTCTTTGGAACATTTTGGTGTGTAAAACATACATGTTTGTAATCCATTGAGTGAACTAGAAGGTGACAGCTCTGTTCGTCTATGTTTCCACAGGTTGAATTACTGGCGTGAAACCATAATACTGGCAAGGCCAGGCAACACGTCAACAGGTAGGACCAAATTTAAGTACTGCTGTCACCTGTAGTTCATTCAAGGACTGACTGTGAATGAAAGTGAAGACAAAATCAACATTTTTACATTGTATACATTTTAATAAGTGCAGTTTTATACCAGTTATCACTATATACAGCATGAGCACAGCCAGTGACAGGCACGTTGGAGTGTGTAGGGCGTGTGCTGTTATGTTAATAAGACAGAGCATTGTAAGGGTGCTCGACCGAGTTAATGCGCAAAGTTTTAGGGTCCGAGTAAGTGCCACTGAAAAGTTAGCATGGTACATGCATTCAGTGATCTCCAGCCAATGTTATTCCAGGGGGAGACCAATATTGTGTGTGAAAATGAGCCCCACAGTATTTTTGCTGTCAGATGCATAAGTTTGGGTTTTTTTTTTTAACTGAACATCAGGTGAAATGTATTAATACATAAAATATATGGTTCTGTGTTGTTAATTTTTCTGGTGACCACCAGGTGTCATTTTTGAACAGCCATAAAAAGAATTCATCGGAAATTATTTTTGTAAGTTGATCAAATGCAGGGCCTGGGACATAATCCACAGGTCTCAGGTAGGGTGTGGCTCGAGTCATGACATGCTTTTACATACTTTTATACATATATAAATATATGTGTTATGTCATCATTAAAATACCATAGAGTTATTAAAGTACTGGAAGTACTGATCATGTGTTGAGTGTCAGTCAGTGATCATATTGTCACAATACACACATTGGTCATATGGTTCACACTTGAATACACCAACAGTTGATCATCATATGTCACAGGTTGGTTACATGATTGCATCAGTACTGTCACTGGGTGTTGCTGTGCTGTACATTCACAGTCTGTTCTAATAATTGTGATCACTGGGCACAGAGTGGGTGGGGGATACCACATTTAACTTGGACAGTCTTTTAAGATTGCACAGTCTTGAACGTAAGATGTGGCGGCGTTTTATTCTGTTGATTCTGCGATGATACCTGCAGTAGTAGAGTTCTCTGTTCATTAGTTTCACAAACTTAGAGTATATTGTTTTTGATGTAACTGGAACACCCAACCTTTCACGAGCTTTTAACAGTGAAAATACGCTGCCCATTGCATGGCTGTGCATGGCACTGTGGGTTCTGCCATCAAAGTTTTTAACACATAATCTATGTTTGGGCACATGCTTCACAGTCCTGAGGTGTAGGGCCTCAACTTTATTGGTATTAAGACCAAACTGCTGCTGCTTCAAGCTTGCTGCTGAAAGTTTGTAATCTACAATATCTTGTTGTCGTTTTTTATCTTCTTTGGTGGGATTGAGGGTCCTCATGCCCGTGTTGTGGCCCTTACCCTTACAAAACAGTGACTTTCTCTTACATTGATTGTGTTTACCGCTCAGACAGTTCACTATGTTTTGTCTTGCTTGGTCTGCAGCATGATAAAACTTGTGTGTTGACGCACCATGCTTTTTTATTGCAAGCGTCAATTCAGTCTGACACCTTGTAACTAGCTTGTTGGCCAGATATGCACGATTGAAGTTGAAACTACTGTCGGTGGCTTTTCCAACAAGTTGCGTACTGAAGGATGTAGTGTAGCATTTTTTTCTCTGACAGCGTGAGACGTGCACAGTACATCTCAACTGTTCAGGAGCTGTCTTAATTTTGGCACACCCATCACTTATTACATGGGTCACCTTTAGACCACTCTTTTCAATGTTTTCAATATTTTTGGACACTGCCTTTGACTCGCTGCTGTCAATGGCAGCTGTCTCTTCCATGGTGGCATATTTTCCAATTTTAGAGAAGGTCTGCTGTGCAAGCACCAGGCCAGTTTCAGCATCAATCATGGGTGTATGTGACTGAGTTCCAGCCTGGTACATACTTCTGCCTTTCGGCGGATTATTGTACACTGTGTCTGTCATTACTTGAAGCTCGCTGCCTCGCGCATCCATCAGCAGCCTCTGGTTTTCATCCATTTGCTCTGTGTTCTGTTTTGTGTAGTTCACAGAGCACTTGTCCACCAAAGCCTGCGGTGTCTTTGCATTTGGAGCATGACAGTCCAGGGCTGCAAATATAAGCCTGGTGTCCTCAATGCTAATGGGACTTTTCATCAAGAAGGTTCCCAACTGCAGATTAACTGATGCTGGGGCCCGTGCAGGTCCTGGCATCTTGCACACCTTGTACAACCTGTGTGTCCGTCTAAATTTGCACTTGGTACAACACACTGTCACTGTTGGACCAAGACCGAAGTCCACAACATTGCAAATTTTAATGCAGGCTGCATGGCTTGAATTGTGCTCATTCACACACTCTGTCAATAGGTTAGCCAGACTGCCAATGTCTACTAATCTGTTACCCCAGTCACCTGGAATGATGTCAGCATCTCGGTCCCTTTGTCGCAGTGGCGAGAGGCATCTTGTTGAAGCTGTACGGGCCTGTAACATCTTTGGTGCTCTGTGGTATCTTGTTGGCCTGGTTTGTTGGAAACCATGAACAACAGTGGGTCCAACAGAAGTCTGCTTGTCACCATTGGCTATGTTGTGTGGCCTCTTTCCCCCATGAACAACTTTCTTTAGGTGTTTGTAACCACTTTTACTTAGTGTTGCACTGCGCCTCTTGGAACCTTTCCTTTTGACATAACCCATCTTCAAATTTGCTGCTCTAGACACTCTGACACACTTGTAGACTATTTCTCAACTTATTCACGACTGTTCAAATGCTATAGAAACAGGATGTTAAAGCAGGACACACCCCCTGTGCTGAGTAGAGGCTGATGTCCCCAGGCCTGCAGGAAATACCCCACAAGCACAATGTGGCTGGGGCTAACAGGGGGAGGTGGGGCCAGACAGAGTGATAATTCACCATGTTATGGATTACAAACTTTCTGCAGCTGGTATATTTATTGAAGTAGACAACATTGTCAACTTTATGAACACATTTGCATATGGGCATGAATGGGAAAATGTTTTGCTATTAGATCCAGCAACCTGGCCTCCAAATTTTGTCTTTCATGTTAATCAACACTCTGCTGTAACATCTAATTTTTACCCTTAGCATAAAAAATTTATCTGTCTTGCTGTTATTTTTAGTTGTTTCATATTGAGAAATACTGTTTTCATCAGTTCGGGGGGAAAAATCAACAGGGTTTTGACTTTTTCTGTACAATTAAGGTTCCACGGGAGTAATTATGCCTGTGCTGAGGTAACATGATTGGAGAGTGCCAATAAAATATCAGGCCTAGGGATGCAAGGGGCTGTATATTAAAAACGTTTGCTACCAGAAAGGTAGATTTTGGCTTGATAGTGGAAAACAATGTATACTTTGAGCGGACATGAATATTATAAAGGTATGTACACTGGCGTCAGTATACACAGTGATTCAGCTGGAGTCAACACTGTGTGCGCGCAATGATACTGCAAGTAGTACTATGCAGAGCTGGTTGCCATGGCAATTTGCTGAAAAATGTCCCATTCATGCCCATGTTTTCTGGTGTTTATTTGATGTAAAAAATTCTTTGGAACATTTTGGTGTGTAAAACATACATGTTTGTAATCCATTGAGTGAACTAGAAGGTGACAGCTCTGTTCGTCTATGTTTCCACAGGTTGAATTACTGGCGTGAAACCTCAACACACACACACACACACACACACACACACACACACACACACTCTGTACAACCGAAAAAGAAAAAAAAAACGAATGCAAAGGATAAAGACGCCCAGCATAAGAACCAAGTGTTTTTATTGCAATATGATCATATTTACAGCGAAGTAAACTAAGACATTGGGGTTTGAAAGAACGAAAGGACTCCGCAGAAAAAGACCAAATACAAAATGAATGAAACAAACTGAGTCATATATTAGCCTAAAATAATAAAACAAAAAGGACCTTTTTATATTGAGACTCTAGGATTTGAGAAAAGAAATCTTTAGAAAAAAACAAGTACGCGATGACATTTTTTCATTTTGATTAAATGATTAAAATGATTAATTGCGAACATGATGAGAATAATAAGATCAAGTTCATGTTTATTCATGTTATGATGTCATCGATGAGATTCTTGTTACCTTTGTCTTTTATGTTTCCCGCCTTGTGACGTCAATGCTTTTGTTGTGTCATTTCGGTTTGTTTCTCCAGAGGTGTCACTCGTTCTTGAGTTTATGGTCTGTAAAAATTTTCGTTATGACAAGAAATCGTACCAAAATTGGTACGGCATTGGCAATTCCTATCGGATCTCTCGTAACTTGCTTTACGATCTTCGGAGCAGTTTTGTTTTTTGCGGACTTTGATGTTGCCGACGGTTTCTGTGTCTGTGATGCAATGAGTTTAAGAGCGGGACTGAGAAATCGAGCACAGATCGATTACGCTAAGTTGAATGCTGGACTTTTGGATCTTTCCTCGGGTGAATCGATCAAAGATTCTGAGAATATGTCTCATCTCTTAGTACAAGAACAAGAAGGCGCACTTGGTGGTGATACTGATTCCACGGATAATGATTATTCTTCAGTAGTTCATGAGGACGATGATCTAGCCGAAATGGACGAGGACGCACTTGATTCGACGATACAAGAGCTCCAGGCAGATTTAGAGAGGAATGAAGCATTATTGGCCAGACAGAAAAAGCTTGATGTCATTAAATCGTTGCGTGCCAAAGTCAAATCCACCAGGGAAAGTATTGCGGACATTTCTGTTGTCAAACAGCGTACACATGGTGAAGGGTCACATAGCCGGAAAGCGACTAAGTCACGTGACCTTCAATGTCGCACCGGTAAAGCTAATCAGCCAGATATTGCGGGCGTTAGCATGGACTATCTGAGACAGTTCGAGGATCTCCAGAGACAAGCTGATTCTCTCTTGCAGCAGACACAGACAGTACCTTTGGGCCGGGGAGATTCGAGCAAAGGTTTTCGGATGCCGAAAAAGAACGGAAGTGGAAGTGAGTCCGAGAGTCAGGGTCAAGGTCGCAGTGGATGCGGTCGCGTCAAATCTGTGAAAAAGACTCTTCGTTCCAAACAAGCCCGATCATCCAGTTCCAAATCATTGAAACCTGGCAGGAGGGCGTCGCCCAATTCACGCAGCCCATCTTCTGGCAGTCAGAGCACTACGAGTGATGATGCTGGTACGTCTTCGGACTCGAACTATACGAGTGTTTCTGGTCATAGTTCTTACAGCAGAAAGTTTATTAGTAGAAATAGGAAATCAAAGCCTTCTCGGAAATCTGGCCGTTCTTACAAATCTGGAGATCTAGTTAAACGTAGGGAAAAATGGCCACATTCCATGCTTTCTTTGCATTTTGCCGGTAGGGGTTTAAAGTATGAGGAACTTGACATGCCATTGTTTATTGCAGGTTTTTTTTAGAAACTTTAGACTCAGATTTGAAGCATGGTCGATTAAGCAAAATTGAGAGTAAGTTGCAGTATCTGAAAAGTTTGATGCATACGGCAGCTCATCAAGACTGGGATACCATTCTACAGTTACATGCTGCTGTGGTACTCGACATCGAAAGGGGCAACAGGGAATGGTCTGATTCAACATTGGAGATAGAATCAAAGGTTTTGTACGGTGCTGTGAGTAAGATTAAAGCTAGACAAGGCCAAAAAGGGCCCAGCAAATCATCCGAAAAGAGTAATGGTAACAGTGGCAGGTTAACTAATTCAGTCATGTTTTGCCGCCAGTTCCAGTCTGGTAAGTGCAACAAAGGTAAGATTCATGCTGGCTTTGTGAATGGGAGAAAATGTACAGTATCTCATATATGTGCCACCTGCCGGTTGGTTGAAAGAGTGCAATATTCCCATAATGAGTCTTCAAATGAGTGCAAGTATTTTGGGAAAAATTTAGAGGAAGCGCGGCAGATGTTTAAAAGTAAAGAATGACTAGTTGGTTGTGATTGTGGTCACCTAGCATGCATGTCATGCAAGCAGTATGGTTCCAAATTAAACAGTTCACGTTGTGATGTTCAGTCAACCATGTTGGGTATAGATTCTGATTTTAATTTGGACCTGGTACAGAGTGAAGAACATTGTATTGAATTAGACAATGTTGTTCAGTCACCTGGAATGAGTGACAGAAACAGTTCTGATGTAGACTTAGTTTTGAATAGTTTTATGGGTACAGATGTTATCCATGATGATTTATTAATCAGTGTATCTAAAGATGATCAGTCAAAGTTAGAGATTACTGATTTTAGTTCTACTTCAGTACAGGTGTGCTCTTTTGCAGCCAACCAGCGGGAGTATTATGTAACTGGCTCAGATTTAGTAGAGAGTGATTTGAGTATGCTGGGCAACAGTTCCAAGGAAGAGTTTTCTTGTGACAGAATTCAGTCAAATTCTGTTTGTGATTTCAAGAGTCAATTGCAGTTACCAGAATTTTCTATCATAAATGATCCTTTGATCATCTCTTGTCCGAAGAGACTCACGCCTAAAAACATTGAGTGGATTCCCACTGATGATACCAAATTACAACAATATTTGAGTATTCATCGCAAAGTCGTCAAATCTGGAATCCCTAATTTTTTGGGATGTAGACTGCATGTTCCTTCAGGGTTTAATATCCAAGTATGGAGCGATAAATTGCATGGATCTGAATGGCATGATTTACAAATTTGTGATTTACTAGATTTTGGATTTCCCATAGGATATTATGCCGATTCTCTTCCTGTTCCAGCTTCAAAAAATCATTCTATGTCATATGAATTTCCTGATTCTGTTGACCTTTTCGTAGCTAAGGAATTGGAGGAGAATGCTACATTGGGACCATTTAACGTAAATCCTTTGAGCTCTTTTTTGACTGTTTCTCCTATAAATACGGTAGAGAAGAAAGGTTCTATAGGTGAAAGAAGAGTCATAATGGATCTTCCTAGTCCATGGGGAAATTCTGTCAATGATGGAATTGACAAACATCTGTATTTAGGCCATGAAGTTTTTGTGCATAACACTTCCATTGATAGACTTCTGGACAGATTAGTTATACTAGGTTCTGGTTCTTTGCTCTTTAAGACTGATTTGTCCAGGGCTTATCGCCAAATCAAAGTGTGCCCAGGTGACATAGGATTACTGGGGTTTTCCTGGAGGAACAAAATTTTTGTTGATGTTTCGCTCCCGTTTGGGTTGCGTTCTTCGGCCATGTTTTGCCAAAGAATTACTGATACAGTCACGTTTTTGTTCAAAAAAGAAGGGTATTTTGCCATTAATTTTTTGGACGATTTTGGGGGGGGGGGTTGACACAGTTGATAGAGCTCAGTCAGCCTTTTCTTGTTTACGTCAGCTGTTGCACGACTTAGGATTTAGCGAGGCTGATCGCAAAGCGGTGTCACCCACTACTAAAATGATTTTCCTTGGTATTTTGGTCAATACGGAGGACATGAATATCTCTGTTCCTCCCGAGAAGTTCCAGGACATTCAGAGGACTTTAGAGGAATGGTCCACTAAAACAGAAGCCTCTAAGAAAGAAGTTCAATCTATTATTGGGAAATTACAATTTGCAGCTAAATGTGTTCTACCGGGTAGAATTTTTATTTCTAGAATGCTCCAACATCTCCGGTCAATCTCTCATTTTTCCCATAACTTCAAAGTTCCTCTAAGTATGTCATTTATTAAGGATGTTCATTGGTGGTCAACATTCATGAAAATTTACAATGGTGTCTCTATAATTCCTCAACAACAGTGGTCTGCTCCAGATGAGGTTATATCAACAGACTCTTGCCTCTCTGGTTGCGGTGGGGTATCGCATTGGACTAAAGAATTCTTTCACAGTAATTTTCCTGATTGTATTTTACAATTAGGATTAGACATCAATTGTTTGGAGTTGTTGACAATTGTAGTAGCCTTAAAACTGTGGGGATATTGCTTGAGGGGCAAACGGATCAAACTTCTTTGTGACAATCAGTCATCTGTTTATGTACTGAATTCAGGTAGATGTAAAAATGAATTTATGTCTGCCTGCCTCAGGGAGATTGTCTATCTTTGTGCCATTAATGAGACTCAAAGAGTGGCTTTACATATTGAGGGCTCTGAGAATAGATTAAGTGACCTACTTTCTAGATCTCATTATGATCCCTCAATGTTACATCAATTTTTGAGTTTGGTAAGTTCCGACATGAAGGACAGAAGGTTGACAGCAGAAGATTTTCAATTTTCTGCGGACTGGTAATTACATTATGGTCCTAGTTTGTGAGATGCATTGAATTATCCTGTTGAGCAAATATATATTGTGATTGTTCCATTTATTGATGCATGATTTTGGAGTAGTTATATTCTTTTACAGGTGGACTGCTTATGCAATTACGTCAAGAAGTAAAGGACTCTCAAAGAGCTGCATTTGCTTTGGGCACATATAAGAATTTAACTTCGCAATGGAGGACATTTATTATATTTTGTTTATTTTGCAAGTTAAAGTTTTTACCAGCATCTACTGATACTATGTGTGTTTATGCTCAATTTCTGAGTCGGTCATTTAAATCTGTGAATGCATTAAGGAATTATTTACATGGTGTGAAACTTTTGCATTTACTGTCAGGGTATAAATTTGATATATTTGAGAAAATGGACTGTAAGTTATTATTGAGAGGTTTGGATAGAGTTCAACCTCATAAGGTGAAGCAGGCTGCACCTATGACTCCACAGATTTTGTGTGCCATTTTTTCATATTTTGATTTTGATAATACCCTTCATGTGGCTTGCTGGGCTTGTTTTTTAATAGCCTTCTATACTATGGTTAGGAAATCAAACTTAGTCCCATCTAGTCTCGGGAAGTTTGATGTAAATAAACATCTTTGTAGGAGAGATATTTTGATCAGACCTTTTGGTTTGATTGTATTACTTAAGTGGTCCAAGACTAATCAATTTTGGAAAAGAAATGTCTACATACCTGTGCCTGCCTTTCATAATTCTATTCTTTGTCCAGTTCAAGCTTTTTCCAAGTTGTTGGATTTAGTTGAGGCTCGGGATTCGGATCCAGCTTTTTCGTTTGCTTCTCGGCCTCAGTTGAGATGTCTTACATCTTTCCGTTTCACCAAAGTGTTGAGGGAGGTTTTGTCAAGAGCTGGTTTTCAAGCCCAGGATTTCACTGGACATAGCTTTAGAAGAGGGGGGGGGGCTTCTTTGGCCTTCAGGTCCAATGTTCCTGGCGAACTGATCAAGTTACATGGGGATTGGGCTTCTGATGCATATTTACGGTATTTAGACTTTAATTTGTCTGCCAAATTACAAGTGGGTTTGGCAATGCAACATCATATCAGGAAATTACGTCTTTAATTTTGTTGGTTGCAATTCTGATGTCTGCTTATTGATATCATAATCAGTCGTCTTGGTCTTGACAGACATATTTGATTGGACTTAATTGGCATATATCATGTTTATAATGTTCCATTAGTTATGAAAATGGTATGAGTTGTGTTCTTTGTTTCATGATTATATTATATGTTTAATTTTCTCTGTTTAGTATTGTACATGCAGGTATATGTCTTGAGCAGATTTGGTGATTTATCAGTATTGATTATTATATATTTTTGCTTTATATTTAATGTGATGATCGTGATTAAGGTACTTAATGTCCTGATTTATCTAAGAGTTGGACAGATATAGATTTAAGTGAATGATTTATTGACTATATTATTCCTTGCTTTCATATTTGATTATAGATGACAGTCACTGAAGGACAGAGATTAAAGGTATATGGTTTGAAGATAGTCATGTTTGGATACTCACATTGTTTGGTTTGTTCAGTTGTGTTGTTTAAAATTCTTTTGTTTTTAATTTATTGTTTGGCCGTGTTTTTTTTTGGCGGAATAGACTTTTCTGTGTGATTATCATGTGTCAAATTTTGGAAAAGTCTTTATTTACGGCCAAATAATAAATTATTATATTTATTTGTTTGTGTTTGTTTTCTTTTATTGAATTGTGAGTAATTTTTTCATTTTGATTAAATGATTAAAATGATTAATTGTGAACATGATGAGAATAATAAGATCAAGTTCACGTTTATTCATGTTATGATGTCATCGATGAGATTCTCGTTACCTTTGTCTTTTATGTTTCCCGCCTTGTGACGTCAATGCTTTTGTTGTGTCATTTCGGTTTGTTTCTCCAGAGGTGTCACTCGTTCTTGAGTTTATGGTCTGTAAAAATTTTCCCGCCCGCCCACCCTTTTTGTTTATTTATCTATTTATTCCTTTTGATTGTTTTATTTATTTTCTCTTTCTTTTTTTTTTTTAGGGCGGAATAGACTTTTCTGTGTGATTATCATGTGTCAAATTTTGGAAAAGTCTTTATTTACGGCCAAATAATAAATTATTGTATTTATTTGTTTGTGTTTGTTTTCTTTTATTGAATTGTGAGTAATTAACTGAATCGGCCAGCAGCCTAAGATATCACGTGGCAGGTACTTTGCTCAACGGGTGAAGAGCAACTCTGTATATAATAAGATAACGGCATGGTATTGAAGGCGAAAAGGAAAGGAAAAGTACACATAGTTGATAATACAGCTAACAAAAGATTTGCGTAGTTAGTAATATATACATTGAAATAAAATACAAACGCTGCATAAAATGGTTTACTCGATGGTACACATCGTTTGAAAAAAGTGCATACTACATTTATATTCCTTTATGAAGACACTATTTTTTTTCAATTGACATGAATTTGCAAAGACTTTTCTCTTATTTACACAACATGAAAAGACAAAGAAAGATCTGTGATTGTTTAACACTGTCTTGAAGTAAAACTTGGCAAATGGTCATTTTGTTGTAATGTTGGCATGAAAGGGGTATGGAACACTAGAGAAAAAGGAGCAAAATGCAAGATGAAACAGACTCGATTTGTGTTCTAGCCTAAAATATAAAAGATGCATGTATAAAGAAGAAAATGCATTAATAAAGAAGCACCTGGCCGTCTACCCTACGCCGCACATGCAGTATTTGTCTAAACTAAGACATTGGGGTTTGAAAGAACGGAAGAACTCCGCAGAAAAACAACAAATACAAAATGAATGAAACAAACTGAGTCGAATATCAGCCTAAAATAATGAAACAAGTAGAACTTTTTACATTGAGACTTTAGGATTTGAAAAAAAAGAAAACTTTAGAAAAAACAAGTACGCGATGACATTAACTGAATCGGCCAGCAGCCTAAGATATCGCGTGGGAGGTACTTTGCTCAACGGGTGAAGAGCAACTCTGTATGTATAAAGATAACGGCATGGTATTGAAGGCGAAAAGGAAAGGAAAAGTACACATAGTTGGTAATACACCTAACAAAAGATTTGCGTAGTTAATAATATGTAGATTGAAGTAGAATACAAACACTGTATAAAATGGTTTATTCGATGGTACACACCGTTTGAAAAAGTGCATATTACATTTATATTCCTTTATGAAGACACGATTTTTCAATTGACATGAATTTGCAAGGACTTTTCTCTCATTTACACAACATGAAAAGACAAACAAAGATCTATGATTGTTTAACACTGTCTTGAAATAAAACTTGGCAAATGGTCATTTCGTTGTAATGTTGGCATGAAAGGGGCTTGGAACTGTAGAGAAAAAGGAACAAAATGCAAGATGAAACAGACTCGAGTTCTGTACTAGCCTGAAATACAAAATGTGCATGTATAAAGAAGAAAATGCATTAATGAAGAAGCAACTAGCCGTCTACCCTACGCCGCACATGCAGTATTTGTCTAAACTAAGACACTGGGGTTTGAAACAACGAAAGAGCTCCACAGAAAATGAACCAATACAGAATGAAACAGAATGAGTCGTATATTAGCTTAAAATAATAAAACAAGTAGGACCTTTTTTATAGTGAGACTCTAGGTTTTGAAAAAAACGTTAGAAAAAAGCAAGTACACAATGACATTAACTGAATCGGTCAGCAGCCTAAGATATCACGTGGCAGGTATTTTGCTCAACGGGTGAAGAATAACTCTGTTTATACAGATAACAGTGTGGTATTCAATGGGGAAAGGAAAGGAAAACCACAGGTTATAATACGGTTAACAAAATATTTATGTAAATGTTAGGTTGAACTGAAAAGCAAACACTGCATAAACTGAGTTTACTCGATGATACACATAGATTGAAAAAAGTAACATATTTTATGTGTACTCCTATATGAGAACACTATATTTTTTCAATTGACATGAATTTGCAAAGACTTTTTTTCATTTACACAACATGAAAAGACAAAGAAACATCTGTGATTTTCTTAGTCTATCTTGAAATAAAACTTGGCAAATGGTCATTTCGTTGTAATGTTGTCATGAAAGGGGCTTGGAACTCTAGAAAAAAGAACAAAATACAGGATGAAACAGACTTGAGTTGTATACTAGCCTAAAATATAAGACAAATACGTATTCTGTAATTATTTCCAGAACAAACTATTCACTATGATAAAATAACAGTATTTAGTTCTACATTACATTGAATGTAAGATGAAAAAAAGAAAAAGATATAGGCAATATATGCCAAAGAAAATAAATATCCTCGTGGAGATGTACATAATAAAGTAAAAGGAAAACAGAATTGGGTTAATTTGACAGTACATACAGTTTGAAAAAGTAACACACACACACACACACACACACACACACACACACACACACACACATATATATATATATATACCGTATGTAGGAACATAACTTTCTTTTCATTTGACAGCAATTTTAAAAGACTTGCAACAAATAAATGAATGGGTTGTATCCTCAGAAAGTCACACTTGACAGCGCGCACCGTCACACCTGACCACGAGCTGTTAGGTATAAGCTGTAAGTATTATTATGTGCGAACCAAATTTATTTATGTATGGCTATATATTGTATATTCTCCAATAAAATATAATTGAGGCCGACAGCAAACACAACTTGTTTTAACATAGGTTTAAAGATAAATTATTTCAAAAAAGTGATTAGAAAGCTCTGGGAGTCTATATCAGTTTGATTTCCAACATCAAACAGAATTCTCATCATATAAAAATTCATAAGAAAAGTTGAGCTGTAATTGAATAAACAAACGGATAAAAGAAAACAACAATAACAGCACTTGACCTCAAGCTTGTTCCCATGTTTCCTTGTGACGGTATACAAACACTTCTCGTTCCAGGTACAATTCTCAACATTCAACATACGTGTATTCTACATACGCACTCATATGCACACATTCTCGTGCAGCAGCATACCAATTTGTTTTATTCGCTTTTTTTTGGAGGATTTGTTGGTTCTGAGAGAGCCAAATATATACTGTTGCCAGGATGAGCGTGCGTCCCCGTCCTGATGTGAAGATTGGTAAGTTGAAACTCAGTCCACTGCCATGTTCCCAGGCGCCGTCGATGAACATCTGTTGCCAGCAGGACGACTCTTTACCTGCTTAAGTCTACTTTGCAGGTTACTATCACTGCGAAAGCCTACACAATAATATGAAGATTAAAAAAAAAAAAAAGCTAAATGTTCCGAATATACTTTCTTGTTTGGCTGAGTCTGTATCACCATAGGCCCATACATTTATCTGTCTTGTCCATAGGAACAGAAGTTCCACTGCAGAAATCATAGGATGCAAGGTTCGAAACAAGATGTCAGCTATAATGTTATAGGAACGTTGGAAACTGCCTTTGAATGCAAGCATATATGACCAATTAAACCTTAATCCTTCATTATTAAACAAAATGTGAGCAGCCAAGTTGTCACTGCATCACTATACATGTTGGTACCATAGGTGTCAACCCCCAAAGGCGCGTGACCGGGAGAATTTTGTAAAAAGTGTATGAAATAAAAGGGAATTGTCAATTTTGCCTCAAAATCCCGTCATTTTAAGAATTTTTTGAGTCTCCGAAACGGGAGACTCCCAGTGAATATAGGAAAGCTGACTGCAATGTGGTACATTCTTCCCCCAAGGGCAAAGCGTCACTCAGCAACAGGTGAAAGCATTTCAACGTAACATGTAGGTACACATATATAGTGATTGTTTTTCCGGTATTTGAGGGCAAGTATATCTAAGTTTGTTCTCAACGCATGCAAACCAGATATTTAACGATCAAGTCATGAAAATACAAATATATATCCCGCTCGCCACATTTCTGACACTGATATATAGTGAAAAAAAAAAGGGGGGGGGGGGAGGATCCGCACAGTTTGGAACTTGACTCACTGTATCACATGTGTACTGTTTCATCAAAAAGACACCATATTTTTGTATCCCGAAAATTACATTGTAATTGGCGGCTTTAACTTTGTGAGACTATATATTTTACTTTCCTTTACATTTTAGTATTAATTATGATCATCTTGATTCCACTGAATAGAATATGCTATTGTTCATTGAGATGTGAGGCTAAAATATTTGGACATAAGATTAGATTCTTAATGAAAGATATATTTATAGTATTTATAATTAATAATAACATTGTCTAAGGTATAATATTTATTACTAGCGTGGAAGTACCTATGATGTTTATTGCGTTGGCCTCTTTGCATGTTTGCAGTTATATATAGTTTTATGCAGTATATGATTTGCCAGGCAGTGCCGATTTTTAAAAAAAAATTTAATTTGGGTACTTCTCGCTAAATGCACCTTTCCTATTGATTACTATGTAGGTCAATGGACATTCTAATGCTAATTCACCTTTTAATGAATTTTTACTCAGGAAAATCTTAAAATACTTCTAAGTGTCATATGCACTCAGCTAAAGCTCAACTCAGGTCTATTCAGTTGCAACTTTGATTTTGTGCAGACGCTTAAGTCAGCTGAGCAGGTCTGTTCACGCAGCCCTCTAGTTTATGTTAGTTAGAGGTTTAACAAACGTTCCATTCTAATTTCATCAAATACACTACAAGCTCTCTTGAATACTTAACTAGTGCCGCTGAATAGGTTTGAAATGGTTTTTCTGACTTATTGCAAAGTTGCTTCCTATATATGGCCATAACGTGTACTTATTGCCTACCATCTTATGGAAATGTTGCAGTTCATCGATCAAGGTGTTCACTGTTATGAAAATATGTGTGGCTGTTTGTTTTCATTTGGACAGGTCACTGTATTCATTCAGTGTGTGCCGGGTCATTGAGTTCAATGAATCCTGTGCTGGGTTCACTACAGAGCCACTGAGTTGGCCTGTTTTGTGGGTGACTCACATGTAACTTGTGAACAGGTAAAATCAGCTAGAATGCGCGAGAGGGGTTCATATAGGCTGTGCCTGCTCCCCAATCGTTTTTGGAAATAAAATATGTTTAAACCAATGGTGACCTACATTCATGTGAGGTGATCCAGGAAGATCTCAAATGGCACTGTGATGTGTGACTAATTGAAAAACTCTGGAACGAATTAGATATTTCTGTGTATAAATATAAGGCAAATATTTCCTGACTGAGAGAGCAGAGCAGAGGAGATGAGAGAATTCTAAAGGATCTGACAGAAGCTGTGTGTTGTTATCAAGCCACTGTGACTGTGAGCCATTGTTTACATTGTAGCTGTGAAGTGTGGACAGTGTCTGGAGTAGGCTTGTATATTTGGTCCTACCCATTTACACTTTGTACCTGTGGAGCATGAGCATTGACTTTGAGTGGACTGGTATATTGTACCACATTGGAACCAAACTGTACCTCTGTGGGATTGGATCAGCACCACACCTTTCAGTAACACATTGGACCCAACCTGTACCTCGGTGGGATTTGTACCAGATCATTTGGCACCTGTCATAGGACTTGGAACTGTAGGAGAGTACTTGCGGATAATCTTACTAGGGATTAGGATTAGGGATTAAGACTGTTTGACTGTTGGAATACCAGTGCAGATAAGTGTACCTACTTTGTACTGATTTTGGTTGTTAATATATTGTTATTGTTAAAGTTATATCATTTTTGTCACTTTTTGTTGAGTTCTGCTAATATTCAAAAGGTAGGCATTGTAACATTCACCAAAGAAACGACATGGAAAACTCGGCTGGCTTAGTCTGAAGTAAAGTCTATATCCTTTTGTAACCACTTTTTGTCCTTTACAGATCATAGGAAGCCTAAAACCTACTATAGTAACTCATTTTGCTGTTTTATTCACACAACAAATTCAGATATATAGGTCCACCAAGGAGATTTTGTTTTTGCTGGCTTGCGTTTGTTTGTCTGTAAGCAGCTTTAAAACAAAAAGTTTTATTCGTTTATGACCTGCTGCCCCCTGGGGAGAACCGAATCAAGCACTTAAAGAATTACCAGTGTAAACAAATTCTTCAATATATATATTAAATGAACGCTACTGCTTGGGAATATAAATTTGTGTTGTTGTTATTGTTAATTCTTTACATTCTGTTGGGTTCAAGGCGGTTTGTTTTGTACCATGCAAATGCCTGCCATGCTACATGATATGAGTAGGAATAGTTTTATTGCCTCATTCAGTACAAAGAGAATATAGCAATCAACGCACATGTTCACAGGCTTATTATAAATATACATGTCAGCACACTAAGTATAAAAGCAAAAAATAGTATAATTCGCTCACACCATAATTTTGGTTCGAGGTTACTGCATACCTTGTACCCTATTGATTGGCCGTCTAAGTTTACTGGAAAGCAAATGACAGACAAGCCCGATCATGCAAATAGGCGCAAGAGCCAGACCAAGTACCAACTAGGGCCTCCGTCACAAGAAATTATAATAATTCCACAAAGCCACATCAATGAGCACAGGCAAGGGATATTTCGAATGCCCGCTCCTGATTGACTCTGTCCACTCAAATTCATGGAGGGACAAAACCAGTCCCGGACAAGCACTGGAGCACTCCCCAAGTGAGATTCAACTGTGAAGTGGATAAGGCAGTGCTAGAATAGTCCTGCCCTATGTCAGCAGGAAATGGCACTACTCATATTATACAGGACAAGCAGGGGATAGAGGAGAAAGCTTGGTCTTTGTTATGATCAAACATTTATTGACCAGCTCCACCACCGGCTGCAAAAGGTCTGTGTCCCCATTATTATATGACTTAATGAATACAAACTTTTGTTTTGAATTGACAGAATGAAATTGTGTGTTGAAAAGGTCAGCATGAAGATCATCTCTCTCTTGGAGATAAAAACGGAAAGTCTATAATAAAATGGTGTTCCTCCTCCACCCATCTAGTAGAACAGGCTTTACAAATGAGCTGTGCAGATGGTGTCTTTGTATATGTCTGCCTACATAGTTCAATTTGGAGTGAATGCACACTTGTGCGCAATTTGAAAAGTTCCTTTCTAATTGTGAAGTTTTTGATGCATAATAATTAATTTTCTTCATAAAAATTATCACTCCAATGTCAGCCTCAGTTTTCTGGAAATAATCGCCAGACAGATACTTTCAGAGTATTGGACAGACACAAAGCAGTACGTTATACAGCAGGCTTCATTTACAGGCATGTTTTTGGTTCTAATACCTTTTCCACGCTTTTCTTGTTGACATCTATTTATCATTTATACATCCGATGTTCACTAGTAAAGAAGAACAAACAATTTTTCACCTATCCTCCATTGGGTCTGCTGACTGAAAAGTGAATATACAGAGTTCTCAGTAAACTCTAGAAGGGTGAACCAACCATGTTTAATTTTACAACCACCCAAACCCTGCCGTAAAAAAATCCCCCTTCTCCCCAACTTGTGGTCACCCTGTCATTTGTTTCACTCATTACAATATGTGGAAAGTAGTCTAGCCATTATTTCCCTAAAATTATTTGATTTGGGGGCAAGTATATTTCAAGTGCTCAAAAATCATGACAAAACTGTGTTTGGCACCATTCTGATGAGCATCAAGTCTTCCACAAAGAAACTACTATTATTATTATTATTATTATTATTATTATTATTATTATTATTATTATTATTATTATTATTATTATTATTATTATTATTATCATTATTATTATTATTATTGTTGTTGTTGTTGTTGATATTATTATTATTATTATTATTATTATTATTATTATTATTATTATTATTATTATTATTATTATTATTATTTCATTTTACTACATAAACACCTGTGTAATCCCAGAATATGTCTTACACACTCCAACCAAGCTTGTGTGCAAGCCTGTCTGGGGTGTGATGCAGGCACAACCTGCCAGTGTCCATACAGAAGTTATGCAACTTTCACGCATACTTATCAGCAACATCTAAAAATTTATCTCTGTCACAGCTGAGGTAGACAACATATTACTCAAAGATACACTGCATCTTTCATCCCTACTCTATGGTTCCCCTTTCACCAACATGCCCAGTCTGTTGCTAGGCAATGGCCTTGCTCCAATCTGAGACAAGGAATTCCCACTCTCAGATCCCATGCATGCATACATACACCAAGAGACTGAATTTGCTTCATTTCACTTCATTTAACTTGATCAATCAGCTACACAGTCATAGAAGATATAAATGGGTGTTAATGGTGGGGTCTCACTATTATATTTTCAATGAAAGAGTCAACCTTAAGAGATAAGATAAGACAATTGTATTTATCCAGGGTAATTCATGTTTAGCTTACAGCTAGTTTCCATCATGGCCCTGCAATTAAAAAAGTACAATATACAATAAATACATAACATACAATGCATACATAATGCTAACATACATGAACAGAGTTAAAATGTACACAATGGTTCTTGTACTGGATTAAAAGGGAGCATTTTGGTAGAAAATTAGGTGACTATAGATCTGTTTACATAGTCCCAATACCTGGTTTTGAAGAGAGCCAATGAAGGCGCTAGCTATACACTTTCGGGAAGACAATTCCACAAATATGGGCCTGAGTGTGAGAAACTGTTTTGGTAAGCGGCAATTTTTGGTTTTGTTATATAAACGTGGCATTTTGATGTGGAACGGGTAGGTTGGCTGGTGACTTCACTGGTGTATACTAACTTATCACGAATGTTAGCTGGAGCTAAGTAATTCAGTGCTTTAAAAACTAGGAAACATTTATGCAACTCTATGTTTTTGGCGAGGGAATTTCAAAGAAGTTGCTTCAAAAGTGGTTCAGATGGTGCATAAAAAGGTGCGCCAGTTACAATGCGACTTGCCCGTTTTTGTATCCTGAAGATCTTTTTAAATGTACCTTTATTGCAATTTCCCCTACAATGTCGCAGTAGTCAAAATGTGGTTAAACTATGGCATTCAACAACATGGTAACATATTTTGTTGGGATGAAATAACTCAGATATGTCAACAGACCAAGCTTTCGGGCTATCTTTTTACATAACTGGTTCACATGAGGTTGGAAGCTTAGAGTCAAATCAAGGGTGATTCCCAGTAGCTTGGTCTCTCTTACTTGGGCAATGGCCTGTTCATTTATCTCTATTCTAGAATCAGTTTTGTCTATTTTGGATAAGCGTTGAGCAGTGCCAAATATTATGCAGCAACATTTTGGAAAATTCAGAGTGAGTTTGGTTTTCTAGAGCCAACCATATAGGTTGGTCATATCAGTTGTCAATTTTAGTGCTAAGCTCCGAACGCAGTTGTCAGAAGCAGTAACACTAGTATCATCGGCATATAAATGGGCACGTGAATGAGTTAAAACATCTGGCAAGTCATTGATAAAAATTAGAAATAGAAGGGGGCCTATTATTGACCCTTGGGGATACCTGTGGTAATCGGAGGAGAATCGGTCAATTGAGACACATTGCCTCCGGTTACGCAGATATGATTTAAACCACTTTAGCACCAAGCCCTTGACGCCATAGGCCCTGAGCTTAGCCAAGAGAAGATCGTGGTTAATAGTGCTGAAGGCCTTCCATAGGACTATCATAATAGCATCAGTGAGTTTGCCGTTATTCATATTTTCTAAAAGTTCATCGCAGAATTCAATAAGTGCTGTAGAGGTAGAATGCAGGTGTCTAAATCCAGATTGAAGTTTAGCTAGGAGATTTCTTTCATTTAAAATTGTATAGCCTGTCATGCACAACTTTTTCTAGGACTTTGCTGATCACAGTTAAAACTGAAATAGGACGATAATTGTTCCTGTCGTCCGTGGGACCAGACATATATTGGAGTAACTTTGGCGAGTTAAAAATCGTCTGGGACAATCCCAGATCTGAGAGACTGATTCAGAATCAATGTTATATATGGTAATGTGGCATCCATGCTTGCTTTAAGCAATCGTAGATTACTGCCACCAAGTCCGACAGCCTTACCATTTGGTATTTGCTTAAAAGGTATTTAACATAACTTTTATTTAAAGTATGTAATTTGAAATTGTCAGTGTCAACTAGTCACCTATTAAAATCAAAAGTCTCGGTATTTGTTGTATTTGCATTAAGCGACCGACCTATATATGTGAAATAGTCATAAAAACTATGGGCTATTCCTTTTGGGTTTGAAATATTTTTGCCATCAACAGATAATTCTGTGGGTAGGGGAGATTTACTATTTGGCAATACCGATTTAAGATGGTTCCATAGTGTCTTAGGGTTGAGTCTATTTTCTTCAATGATCGATGTGTAATAGTCTTCTTTTACTTGACGTATCATTGCTGTAAGGCAGTTTCGGCTTTCCGTGTACTGTTGATTAATAACATTTTTGGTTTGATGGTCCATTTCGGAGTTTACCTTACTTTCAAGAAATTTTCGATGGTGGTAGTCTTTCTGTCGGATCAGCCCAAGAATTTCACTGTTGATCCAAGCCATCGATTGCTGCGCACTCTTTTTTTCTTTCAGTGGTGCGTGCTGGTCAACTTCATTGAAAAACAAATCTTTAAGAACACTCATGAGTCATTATGATCGTCAAAAATTTTGATGATACCCCAGGGAACAAGGAAAAGATCCTTCAGGAATGACGGCTCATCAAAGTTTTTAAAATCCCTACATGTTATAGCACAATGCTGCTTGCTTTGAAACCCACCTCGGTGTTTGTGGACAACAAAAATCATGTGGTGATCACTCATACATGCGGGAGTAACTCCACTCTGCATCTCTATGTATTATGGCTATGAAGTTATTCAAGATTTATAATTTTCAAATGGTGCTACTTAGCATAATTTAAATTGCAACAACATCTGTTTTAAAGTTATTAGGTGCGCAATGGTCAACATCCCCCCCCTAGCAGAAGTTGGGATGACATCTCTATTTATTATAATTTGGAAGATATTCAAAATTGAAAATTTCGAATACTGCTAATTAGCATAATTTAAATTCATACTTTTGTTTTTGATTCATTACACACGCAATGGTCAACAGCCTCCTAGTGGAATTTGAAATTACATCTCTATCTATAGTAGTTTTGAAGGTCATCGAGATTTAAAATTTCAAATGCTGCTAATTAGCATAGTTTAAACTGCTACAACTTTTGCTTTCAATTCATTAGATGCGCAATGGTCAATAACCCTCTGGTAGAATTGGAATGACATCTCTTTTTATTATACGTTTGAAGTTATTCAAGATTCAAAATTTCAAATGCCCCTAATCAGCATAATTTTAAACATCTTCATTCCTTTGCATAAAAAGACCAAACTCCTTGTATGGAGTACAATCATACCAAGTTTGGAGTTTCATAATAGTGTCAGAGAAACGTCGCCGAAAAATTCACTGGTAAAGAAGGAATGATAATAATTGTGAATTAAATTTCCTGTGGAGTTTACACATAAGAGATATTAGCGTGACAGCACCATTGTTCGACAATGAAAAATGGATAAAACTATAAAAGAAGGTTGCTTCAAAGCAAATCTGTGTGCCTTCCAAAGTTGTAAATATTAAATGCTAAAATTTTGTCCTTTGGCACTTCACATCCCATTAATCTTATGGATGGATGAAATTTCCAAAGTACAAATGACATTGACCTTTGACCTTTAGATGTCGCATACAAATTGCAAAAATGTACAGTGCTACAATACCCACAATTTAAGACCACCATGAACCAGATCAGATGAAAATTGACCAAATTATGGCAAGATAAAACTTTCAAAGGGCCAAATGACCTTGACCTTAGCCCTTTAGGACTACATGCTCTTACAAAAATGTGCAGTCTTGCAAATACCAACAATTTGAGTCCAACATGATTAAAGTTGGATGGAAATTGGCCGAGGTACGTTGTTCCACAGCTTGGCCCCTTGGTGCCGGAGAGAATTTTTACCGTATGTTATGGTCTTGTGGTCAGGCTGCTGCAGTTTGTTATTGGTTCTTAGATCAAAAATTGTTTCCTTTGTTACGTACGATGGGCTTATGTTACTGAAGATTTCGTAAACTTCTATGGAAAGTTCCTGATTCTGCTGGAATACAAACAAGGTTAAATATTTTTTAGCTCGTTCGAGTAAATTAAAGAAAAAAGAAAAAAGAAAGAACTTGAGGAAAATCAGAAAAGTGTGTGTTGACACACATACTTTAACGAAAAACAAAAACAAAAACAAACCAGTGTCTCTATGCTGCATAGCCAACCCAATCACTGTCCACCACTAAACCTAGCAATTAACTAATCAATAATATCACATTCGATTCGAAATTTATAAACGATTCGAGGGTTCGATAGCCAAATGAATGTACGACCCATTAATTAAAGCACAAAGACACACAGTGGAAGACTCAGAACACAGAATGCAGTTGCACGAACTTCTCGACTTAATTATCACCTTGTCTTGCGCCAGGTTGAGCTTGTCCAGTCATAATGCTGAGACAAGAACGGGATTGATTGACTACCAGCAAGCCTCGGTTGCAAGCTAAGCTTTAGGCTGTGACGTCACCAAGCTTGACAAATTCAATATGGCGGCCATGTTATTAGCTGGTATCACATACAAATAAGAAATAAAAAAAGTCGCACATAAAATGTGTTATGATCTCTTACGTTTATATGTCCTCTTTCCTCATATAAATCCACATTAAGGTATATTTCCGCTCTATATATAAGGCTATGTAAATCCAGTATGTCCCATTTTGTTTCTGACCTATCAGCCATTGCTGACCCAAATGTCCAGAAGTCATGTACATATATTTTGATCAAATTTTATACAAGCAAGGAGATGGCATAATATTTGCCATCTACTCCAAGAATACTTTCTTGATGCAAGCCATAAGATGTAGGTCCAAACTAGAAGGAAATAATCTTGTGACCCGACTTTGAATTTCAACCTATAAAATCTGCCATCTTGCCAAAAATCCACGTTTTTTTTACAAAGCTCCACTTTTGTAACATGGGGTCTATTCCCGGCAATTTTCACCTAGAATGCACTGTCAAAGCGTACAGATCCATAACACAATGGAGGTGGGGGTGGGGGGGGGGGACAATAACAACCCTGTGTCCACCTTCCATCCAAAAAGAAAGGAATCCCCAAATTCCATATTCAAGGGGCAGGGCCCGTTTAACTTTGATCACAAGTGTACAATTTGCCCTAGAATGCTCAAAATTAATTTTTTCACAACTTAAAATATCAATAAGTATGAAACTTGGCATAATCTATGTCATTAAAGAAAAAGTTTTATATTATCAGTTGTCCTACCCCCCATTACTTTTGATAAAATGGACTGTTCCCTTACTCAAATTGGACCACATGTATCTTGGAAATTTAACCCAACCCAGTCTCAATCTATACCTTCTTGAAAGCATGGACACTTGTGGATAAAGTTACAGCATGAACGAGTCCTGGGTCTGTTCTAAATTAAATTAAATACGGCAGCAGCATCTGGTCGGTGGGAGTTCAAATTTATAGTTAGACTATTGAAACGTCTGGTGTAACACACCTCCGAGCGGCAGCGAGGAGGTTGGTTAGACCACACTTTTAAATAGTCTAACTGACTTCTACCATCTGGCCTTGCACTCGGATCACATAGATGGTTACAGCATGACCACATGCTCAACTCAATGTAATGAGTGCCATAAAAACTGATGTGGTGATCAATATTAAACCCGGTGATCTCTATCCAATCTCTCCAATGTGGACCAGGGAATAAAAACATATTTTAATTTCCTTTGCCTATGTATGCTTTGCAAAAATAGAATAGGTTATTCTGCAGAACATTGTGCAAGCGGCAACAAGCGAACACTGGCAGTCATGGAAGAAAATGATGATTTTGACTCTTTAATGAAAATTCAAACACTTACAAAATAAAATGTTGCCTGATGTGTCAAATACTCTTCAGCCTCCTCGCCAGAAAGAGTTAAAGCCAGAGGAGAAAAGTGAAATGGCAAATGAGACCACACGTTCCCTTACAGCCGACATCAGAGGCACCCCTGTCGACAGGCCAGCCTGGTCCTAGGGACGATCAGCTCCCTCCTCAAACAGTCCCACTGGGTCAAGACACCACTGATTGTACCACTGTAATGGAAATTACACTTCCGAAAGGAGTTAACACTGTAATAATAATTAAAGCTCGTGGTTGCATGCAGGTTACCCTACTGGATTGAGATCCTTTCACACTTACTTCTCTAGGAGCAGATACAGGTTTATGGGGGGGGGGGATTTTATGAGGACTCAGCTGTTGAAACTTTGAAAAACTGTAGGTTGAAATAGTGATTAGATCATAGATTTCTTGGCTTGTGATTGGCCAGAAGTAGGTCAATATGGTAGAAACAGGCTTGCATCTTCAGTGGAGTGTTGGGTGACAGGAAGCTTGTGAAGTGACCATTAATCTGGACCCAGTAAAGGCACTGACTCTGATATAAGTGATAAATCACTTATCACACCCCTTAAATGTGATCCCAAGCTGAGAGATAAATAAACACAGGGCTGGTCATTTTGCATGGTGACATGGGTACAAGGGCTCTGTGGTTGGCTGTTTACTCAAGATGGCCGCCATTCCCGTGATAATTAAAACCAAGCTTTCACCTTTGCTGGATGCTAAGCCAGTATTTTAACCAGTTTTGCAGCATTATACCCAGAGTGATGCAACAGCATACGATAAAAGTTGAATTAATACAAAACTCATGAAATCAGGATTTGGCAGGGTCTTAGGAAATAAAGTTATGCCCTATTTTGTAATTGTTCATCTCTAATTTCAGTCGCAAGAACATCAGAAACTGTTTTTCAATGTTGTAACTACAGAGAAATACCTAAACATGATATGTTCGGGTAAATCTACATGCATTTTGCGATGATTGCACCTCAATACTCCCAAATAGCAAGGACCATAATGTACCCATGCTTCTTTGTTTATATAAGCACTGCACAGCTATGCAACTGAGAACGAGTCTGATGATTTGACCCCGAAGTTCGCATCTCATGAAACCCAGGTCAGCATCTCGACTGGGTGTGCTTCGGTGCCGACTTTAAGTGCCCGTAGCGGTCCAATGAAGACAGCTGAATGGCGTTTTATTCGCCTGAAGGATCATCTACAATAATTTCATGGACAGTGACTGCAGTGGCCCATAAAGGAAAAAAGGCAGACATAAACAACTACCCATGACTGGCAACCAGCTTAGGGTTGTTGAAGGACAACGCATTTTGTCAAGGGACTGCATGCACGTTACTTTGTAAGCTCCTCTTAAAGGTGAGTATTAAAATATGCAATCGCATTGTGAACAAAGTAAGTTTGTCTTTCATAGGGTGACGTTTCTCTGATCATTAACCCATAAATACAACTGTATACGGATCTTCAAAAACAAGCTGCCTGAAGCGTTCAGGGAGCAATTCTTCAAAGGTACCACTGTTAAATTTCTTTGGTCACAAAAGCAAACAATGAACCCCAGCAGATGGCCGCTTAGGACAAGCGTGACGACCTGCACCAGTCTTTTGACACATAAATAAAAGTGCAAAATTTGGGACATATATATATATATATATGTATATATATATATATATATATATATATATATATATATATATATATATATATATATATATATATATACATACATATATATATATATTTATATATATATAATATGTTTGAATATATATGAATCGTAGCTAACTTGAAATAATTAACAAAGTACCAGCTTGGCGAAAATAACTTTAATAACTACTCTGTAATTAATCCTATCTACATTACATGATAATCATCGTGACTCTGGTCACTTTTTTCATGAAATAAAGCACCAAAAGTAGTTTGTTTTGTGAACAGTTGAAAACAAAGGAAACGCCAAGTAGGTAGTAGTGTAGTGAAACTTATCTTGCTGAGCAAAGTTACAAGTGTCCGATTCTGTGGGCCTCCTGCAGAGTTCGTAGCAAAACAAGTATTACTGAACGGTGGTTGTTTGTCAACGAGCAAAGTTAGCTGGGTCGCAATGAGGCAGTATAGGCCTTGAAAGCATCGCTTTTCCCAGGTACCGTCTGTTTGGATAGAAGCCACTGCGATGTTTCGGGAGTGCCCAAACGTGGCACCACCTCTCCGGAGGCTGTGTAAGCGGTAATCTTGTCGTGGTAATCCAATGGTGTTAAGTGACACGGAGAACGCGTGGCTAAGGTGGGGCAAGGTTAACGCAGTAGGCACTCCAGATTTGGGCGGTAGTAATTATAAAGGTGAACTTCCACATTGAGGGGCTGGTACAGCCTCCTACATGTCGCGATAAGCTTGAACTGGGCATAGTAAGTTGTTCCTATTTTCTGCAAGTGGCACCAATTTGGGTTGAGAACCAACTCGAAAAGTTTTGGTCCATTTGAGAACCACTATCAAACCGGGAGGATGAAAACAGAAAAAAAAAAAAAAACAAATTCTCGGCATGTATGCCGACGTGGACAAAAACTTATCATGCTTTGAGGAGCTAAATTAGATTGACAAGGAATCCAATAAAACACAGTAGTATTGCGAATTTTAATGCAGACCCTGTAGTTCGTAGTTGATGGCACAAAACACACAATTCACGCAGAGACTTAATCGTAATAAGTAGACGCTGGTTGGGTATTTTTTATCAATGGAAGATCCATGGCACGTAACATTAATTCTAAATCAAATGAGTATAAGCTGTGTGCTTCCACGTCTGTGTATTTATGTAACAATCTCACTTAACTTATATAGTTCCATACCGATCGCGAGGAGTTAAACCGTTGGCCAAGGTATGCGGCATACAGTTTCAGTCTGTAGATTTATATCTCGAAGTTGTGGGTAGAGCGTGAACTCGCTTTTGTGGTTTGCTGTCGTGCATGGTCAAAAAACCGGCTGCTTCCGGATCCTCATGTCTGTTTTGAGTTGCTCTAGTGTAGGATCTGTATAAAATAAAAGAAAATAGTGTCATAAGTCTACTCACGATGGGTGGGGTTTGTAATCCTAAAAATCGTTGCATAGGTGAAATAGGTATGCATCCACATTAACAGGCTGATATCCTTGATCACAAATGAGTTTTGTTACAGCTGCACGAGCGCTTTCACCAGTGAAATATCTAGATAAATTGTCAGCATGGAACAAAAATTGCACTCCGGCGTGTGAGACCTTCAATGTAAAGTTACGAAGGGCCTGTAAAATGGAAATCTCTCTTGCACATTTCAGCAAAAACCTGGTTCTGCTGCGACCATTCGAGAGGACGGCTACAGCATTAGCATTGTCACACAATAGCTGTACCGTAGCGTTCGTTCAGTTTCTGCTCCTCAATTAAACGGCAATTACTACGTTAAGTAATTCCTATTCGTGATATTAAATGCCCTTTCCAAGATGAAAGATGGGAACCCCGTGAAATATATTTTACGCCCGCACAAACCACCACAACCAGTGAGGCAACTGTCAACTTCCACCGGTATTTGGGGTCTGAAGGAGTTAAGCACATGTATGCCGTTGTATTCTGTACGTAAGAACACAAGAAACCAGTTCACGTCTTTTTGGAAGTTTGTATCCAAGGAGATGGTCCCTGTGTCTGGGCAAGCACGAAGTGCGTCAAGCATTCTGTTCACAAATAATCTGATGCTATATAATATGACAGGTTTTACCGAGATGAAAGAGGCGACAGAGCAACTTAAAGTTGGGTTCGCGTAGCTTCTGACTTGTGCTTCCAGCTTCTCAACATGATGCTATCGGTGATTTTGTCTGGTGGCATGATTAATAATTATTATTATTATTAATAATAATAATAATAATAATAATGATAATAATAATAATAATAATAATAATAATAATAATAATAATAATAATAATAATAATAATAATTTATTAGGAAAAGTTCCCCTTTACAGCGGGGGCACCAACGGAACGTGGAAAATTCCATCATGCATCCAAAATATATACAAATAATCAGGCATCCTTATTATCAATCAAATAATCTTCATATGTGAAAATAAGTATAGTATCTATAAGTAATAGTGTATGTCCTCCGCACCAAAACTATAGATAAACCACTCGGGGGGGGGGGGGGGGCAAAGCCGCGCAGACGTAACAAGTACGCCGCAGCATACCCCGGCTCGGTAGGTTTGACTCCATCTGGAAGTTTAGCTCAAGAGAGCACCATCACGTGTTATT
The DNA here is from genome assembly GCA_964020975.1 of Hermodice carunculata. Taxonomy (NCBI): domain Eukaryota; kingdom Metazoa; phylum Annelida; class Polychaeta; order Eunicida; family Amphinomidae; genus Hermodice; species Hermodice carunculata. The sequence goes on along the minus strand of OZ026618.1, from coordinate 62,348,965 downwards.
TTGTGGCGTTACCGAACTTCCCTACAAAATTATATACAGTATATACATTAGAGGAGGTCTGTTTGCAAGAGGTACATGTAGAACGATCATACAATCTGTCATTCCGAGAAGTCATTAAGTGACTGTCTCCTGTAATGACCTACCTCAACCAAATATGTTTTACATGTTTGGTCAAATAATTCACCAATGTCCTGTCCAAGATCATATGCGTGCTCGCCAAGGAACCAACATACCTTATTTTTCAGCGAGGAGGCGGAAAAACGCTGCCATGCCTGATTACAATTCTCATTCAGAGAGTTGATTTCTAAATTTCTATATGCCTCTAACCTGATATTATTTAGTGCTGGGCAGACAAATAGAAAATGTGCTAAATCTTTTCTACTATCTTTACATAAAGGACATCTTCCGTCTGATAATCATCATGTGTATCATGTAGTTAGAGACGGCCAGCACTCGGCAGGGCGTAACCGTGGAAGTCAGGCAAGCGCGACTGACGTCGAATGAATATATTATTTGAAAGGTTAGTTATTAGATGTACTTATTAATCCTAAATGATTATCATAACGGACATCTTCCGTCTGATAAACCCCATCTTTCCAGATCTTCCCCAACACACAGACACCCAGTGCGGGCCAAAAATTTTAATCGTGCACCGGCAAAGTTATTTACATTAAACAGATATCTTTCACCGAAAGAGGTCCGTTTAAACATTTGATAGCATATCAAAGACCTTTTCAAGTCTATTTCCTGGAAAAAGTCTAATTTATATGCCTCTAACGATAATTTTAAAAAGCAGCCCAGCCATTCGAGATTCCTTGATTCCAGGGCACGGTCCATAGCTACGTTATTAAAGACCTTCTTAATTTGGTCAACATGCGGCCAAATCTTTAAAGATTTGTCATCATTTCTTTACAGAAGAGTGTCAAAAATTTGCTTACATAGCTGTATGTCTGGCATCTCAAATTTCATTCTGTGGAAGTATTTAATCCTAATGCGATCCAGAATCAGTTTTAGGGGGAGCCATCCCAGTTCGCCAAGGGTAGCCACTGCTGCAGGTGAAGAGTTGACCTGAAGTGTTGCTTTGGCTATGGTGTATTGAATGGATTTCAGAGAGGCCTCAGACTCTTTAGTATTGCATAGCCACACTGCACCTCCATGAGTAAGTGACGGAAGAATAATACTTTTCCATGTGCTATTTCCGAAGCCAATACGGTTAACATTATCATGAGAAGACAGTATACTGCATAAGTATCCTCGTAAATGAGAACACCTCTTTTCGCTACTATAGCTTTCACGTGACATGTGCCGTGTCTGTTACAGAATTCGAGATCATAATGCCCAAATATTTATACGATTTGCATTCAAATATATATACATCTCCAAGTTTCATCATTTTTTTAAAATCTACATGCTTACCCACTACTGCATACAAATTAATTTGTCTTCACTGTCTGCAGTTATTACAATATCGTCAGCATATAAAAGGCACGGGATATGTCCGTCTCCATAGGGCACCCCAAGATATTTTCCTTCAAACATATCAACCATATCTAACATTACTAGAGAAAACAGCGTAGGAGACAGAATGCATCCTTGCTTTACCCCATTAAATACACCATACCACGAACTTTCTAGGCGGCCAAATATTACCTTACTTTCCACTTTGTCATAAAATAGTTTTGTCAAGCGCCATGCTTTTTCTTCAATTCCCCTTTTCTATAACATCAGGAAGAGGCGTTCCCTATCAACCGTATCAAATGTCTTCGAAATATCAAGGAAGGATAGACATGTCTTTGGTTGGTTAGCTTTCCTTATGTCACATAACTCCTTGAGAGCAAATACTCGATCTTCCAATCTTCTTTGTTTTCTATAAGCTCCAAGGAGCTCCCCAAATATCCCTTCCCGCTCTAAATATTTCATACACTGCCCCTCCATTACTGATGTGAACACTTTATACACATTAGAGGTAACAGTAATACCTCTGTAATTGGACAGTGTATCTTTTGGTCCTTCCTTGTGAATAGGCTTTATATAGCCTTGAAACCATTGATCCGGGTACATTTCACAGGTTTTACAAAGATTGAACAAATCCACTAATATAACAATTAATGAAGAGCCACCTTGTTTAAGGAATTCGTTTGGAATTTGGTCGACTCCGCAGGCTTTACCGTTTTTGCAGTTTTCGCAAAGCACAAGTTACATTGTCGTAATTAATTTTAACGTCAGTACAGCCCAAAGTCTCACCTGTGTGTCTGAAAAGGTTATTAACCTGAGTTTTCAAATTATCATTTACAATATCATTTTGCATACCATTCCCGGAGCCAACGTTTTTCCAATATTCCCCCAGCACTTTGCATTTTTCTTTTGGGTCCTCAATAGTGCGGCTATTGTCAGCCGGATCAATAATTCTAAGTGGGTAGTCATTGTTCTTGTTCAAGTGTTTGAGCATCCGCCAGTAGGATTTCGCATCTTTAGATCCTTGATCTGAGTTTCGGATGATTACATGTATCTTATTGTTTACCCTTTTAATTTTAATTTTATCCTGTATTTTACGTTTCTTGGTTACACAATCACTCCATAGTTCCTGTAAGAAATCTGGATCACACTCATCACTCTTCTTTGCCCAGTGTCTATACAAACGGTTTGCCTCTTTCCAGCACTTAATGAAACTTATAATCTCAGCATCTACCTTATAGTTCATCTTGATAGAACATTTTACCTTGCCAATACATTGCTTGCCAACTTCCGTTAAAATGTCTCTCAGGCTTACCCAGGCTTCATTTACCGTTTGGAATACATTACAGTTCCATTGGGCCAGACATTTACTCAACTCGTCTTTAAACATGGTCCAGTTTGACGATTTAGTTTTTGTTCCATTTATAATGCTGTGCTTTTGGATGTGTTGTCTGACAATGAGATTCTTTGAACCTACCATGAATAACAACTCTATTATGATCACTATCTATGTCATATAGTCATAACTCGTCTTTTGTTATCATCTTTACACTATTTATCAAACCAGTCGTTGCCAAGGCATAATCAATTACTGATTTCAGGGGTCCAGGCTGCCATGTATAATATCCTGTGCAAGATTCCTTACAATTAAGTACTGTCATGTCCGAAACTTCGGCTAAATGAAAGAGTAAATCCCCACTATGACTACGCTTTCTCGGATTTCTGAAGTCCGGAATGGTCCCATTAAAATCCTCCAAAAGCAAACACTCAAATCCCGATGCCTTCAAGGATCCAAGATTTTCTATTAGTTCTGCTACGAGATTTTCACTGGTCTCCCCATCAACACCATTATTAGGGAAGAAAACCAGTCCTATCATTTGGGCACCTTGTCTTTTACGGAATTAGCTTGATATCCATAATCTTTCAAAGTTATCCTTTTGCGAATTTAATACGTTTCCATCACATGTGGTAACGGTCCGCGCATTTTTCTTGGTTAGCGTCACGAACGATGGTTCCTCTTTCATTTTTTCTAAACGTCGGTTGTGTGTTATAATTGTCATTAAATTATAGTGGTAGAGCTTGTTACTGCAGTAAAAAGTCCATAAACACACTTTATCGCAGTTACTGACAAACTGCCAACATGATCAACACAAGCGGCAGCGGTATTTTCACCCGAGCCATGTTTACCTGCGGCTGGCGTATTTTACTCTCTTTCCGTGAAAAAAATTGGACCCTCTGCTATATTGTACGCAAAGACTGGTACAGTGGTAGTATGTTATCATTCTGACCAATTTGACAGCGTTAAAATTTGTTTCTTGCTTTAATAAATTGTCCGTAATCGTCACTTGTGTTCACACAAATGTCACCCATCTTTCAAGCCAGACTTCACAACAAGAGGCAGCGAGTACTACCACACGAAACAGCGGTAAATTGGTCAGAATGATAACATACTACCGAACGAAACAGCGGTAGAAAAACTTTTTGATTGGACAGTGAACACCATGTGATCGATTATGGGCCCCTGTAGTATCCGACTAAAATAACGGCGCATCTGTTTGAAATAGAAGCAGTTTTGAAGGAGTTCCCCCTAAGATACTTTGGTTTGAGAAAATGGGAGAGCTTGTTGTTAAAATAGACAAGGTTCTGAGCATTCTATCGATATAAATAACATGGCGCGGAGACAAAAAAAGATCGAGATCGAGACGATGAAATCACCCTATTTTTGCGCAGTTTTGCAAAGTTACATCATTCAAATTGTCACAAGCAACGGCCCGATCATTGATTTAAATCATCGTAGAAGGAAAATATTCATTTTGATGCAAAATCGAAATAGTCATCGGCAAGAACTGATGTTTCTCCACATAAAATGTGCGTGCTTTCATGTAAATAAACAACAGTCAACACAAGGAATTTGAGACGCCCTTGAATCGCTCACGTGCTTGACTGCTCATGAATAATTCATAGCAGCGACAAGCCGACAAGCTTTACAAGTCTCACTGGACGCCTCCACCTGACACGATGCACTGCAATTAATCCTTCATTACACAGCAGCTCAATTGAAGAGAGGTGCGTTATGACCGCTCGCTTGTCTGTGTGATAAGAAACACAGTGCAGACCGCCGGGCGCTAATCATCTGGAGTCAATGTTATCTGGTTATAGACACGTTCCACGCCAATTAGCTAGGTAACTTGAAGGGCCTACCTGTATTGTAACAGAATAAGGCTACGACGTGTGTTTACTTAAAATCTTATTTTGCAATGAATTTCATTTTAAACAAAATACGGAAGACAGTCCAGTGAGACTTGAGCAAGTCTAGCCACTTAAGAGTGGTCTCTGAATAGCGGGCACACTTTGACACTACCTTTAGCATCCCTTTTAAATCCTGTTTGATTCCTGTTTGAGAGTCAAAAACCCGAAGGTTTTTAGGGATATCTTCTTCATTGAGCTTGTCATGAACTTTTTCAGAGTCTCTTTGTATGTCGGCTGCACTCTCTTCACCTATCAAAGATGGAGTGGGACCGACGGCACCCTCTTGAATAGTGGTGCTCTGTTACCGACAATTTTTCCAAAGCAATCTTGAGAGATGGTGTGTCTGAGTCTTCTGGCTCATCCATTGCAGGGAGATCTGTAGCTGTGAAAGTGCACAAGTCTAAGACACATGGGCTGCGCACTAACCCAGTGTACAGGGGCTATATATATCAATAGCCTATTTATTGCGTGTAACTTCTGTTTAATGGGTCCGAGTGTAAATGTCTATATGCACGTGAATACATATAAGAGCTTGGACCATATAAATGCAGCAAGTCACAGAGATTGTCTGTGGATGGCAAGGCCAATTTATATTAGCGGGCCACAAATATCTCTTTGGGAATCCCAGCGTGAACAGAGATGCTAGTTGGCCGAGACAAGTCCATAATGACCACTCGTGCAGTTGAATTTTTCCTGGGACGTGTCATCAGGGCATTAATTTGGGACCATGGTTGAAAAGGTGACTCCTTGTAAGGACCCATAAAAGTTCCATATGATAGGTGGTTTTTTTTTTTTGGTATTCATTGACATGCCCAGGGTGAGCGGTAGCTGAGCCGCGGCTTTTAAGTACCTACTGAGCCATTGCTAACAGGTGAGAAATTAAGTTTTACAAAATTAAGAATAAGTGCACACCGTTTAGAGAGCGAAGTAGGGAGATACACCCGGCCTAAAACGCTTTGGGAAAAGAGGATACGTCGACAAGTGAAACTAACTTAGTTGAAGATGAATTCGATCTGCTGATTTCTTGTCCAAAATTTGTGGATGACAGGAGGGAATTAGGAATTTCTGGACGAAGTAAACTTTACGACAATGGGCAGTCTCCCTCCACTTGAATTATTCCTAACTATTATGAATAAAAACAGCGGGGACACAGAAATCATTAAATTTGTAAATAAAATATTTCTACACAGGTTCCCCATTCAATTACAATTGTGGTCAAACTCTTATATGTATGTATGTATGTATGTATGTATGTATGTATGTATATATGCATATATATATATATATATATATATATATATATATATATATATATATATATATATATATATATATATATATATATATATATATGTTCCATAGTTCAATTCAGGGTGGTAAATTGGTCTTGGTCAAAATTGATCTCTAAGTTTACTACAACAATACAAATTTCTCCTTACGTCAATGGGTATTGTTCTTGGTAACCATTGTATTATATATGTATTTTATTTTAACTTTATCTAACCAATGCACAATTGCCCTGTACTGCTGATGTGGGCGACTGTTTTATACTGTTGAGATGCAATGTTTATGTGTGCTCTTTTATCAATTTCTCTACTGGAGTCTATCTCTGTTATAATTGAACTGATTATAGCCTGTGCACTAGTAAAGGCGCCATCTACCAACATCTTGGCTCGTCACTGCGGTCGCTTTACCTGGAGCATTGGTGGCAGTGAATATGACGCCGCGGTTCCAGCTTATGAATTTAATCATATTTTTACAGGTTTATTTTCGTATTTAGTCGTATTGGTATATAGCTCATGGATTCATGTACTCGGGAGTATTTTGCCCCCCAACCCCCCGTTTTTCTTTCTCTATTTTCTCTCAGTGTGCTAGTCTGTCTGTGTTTTGATCATGCTGTACTTGTTGTATGTGGTTTGATCAATAAATATTCGTATTCCTATTTGGTCTCCCTGTTTCTGGCACAATCCCGTTTGGAACTGGATTTGTTCCGAGAAATCGTGATTTTTCTCGTGAATCTCAGTGGCCCTGTCACTACAGGGATATTGTGCAAGTCGGCCTAGATGTCAATATCATGAACGACACAAACATTTTTATGGGGAGCATTCAATGGGTCGCACAGTATTGCAAAAATGCGCAGTTAGTCTTGTTTGTAAACGACGACCATTTTGTGTCCCCATTTAAATTGGTCAGCTATCTAGAAGCAAAACTTACACATCAATCAAGCACAGAGGATATTTTGCTTGGGAAGGTTACAAATAATGCAAGGCCTTTATTGTTTAAAGGGGAAAAAGCCAGTGATAATATGCATAGAATTCCGTTTGAAATCAGTCTTCCATATGCCTGATTTTTTTGACGTCATGGAAGACAATATGAAAGCTAAGTAATGGTGAAGAACACGTGGAACCAATTCGTTGGAAAGACTTGTATCTGGCATTTGTATTTTTAAGGTAAGTGCAAAACATGTAGAGGACGTACATTCTGCCAGATTGAAGTACAATATAAATGATTATGGAACGCTTATTTGTTCACATGGCTATGGTAATCCAAAGGAACTTGAGAATACATGGGCTAAATATATAAAAAACACGCCTCACAAAGAATTTTCGTGAGTAAGAAATATTTTTCTAGGTCTACAATGTAAAGGTGCGAAATAATTTTTTGATAAAACACAACCTAGCGCCAACCAAATGACTCGGGTATATTTAGGTTGCTCAATTTTTATTTAGTTGTACCCTCCAGGGTATCTTAGCCAAGATTATGGACTCCAAATACATTTTGTCTCTCTTTCATAGTTAATTTCTCATACGTGATATACTGATATATGCTGTATGCAGCCACTGCCGTAAGGGGCCATCTACTCTTTATGGCCAAATTTAACTGACCACAAGAGGCAGGTTCTTTTGTGAGCGTCAATGTTCCTGTACATTTACCTGCAATGACAGGTGAACTGCTGTATACCGTATCTGAGAGCAGAGGATTGACATATTGTTAAGTGCAGCCTATGGAGAAAGATAAACAACTTGTGGTTTGTGTGTGGCTAAAACGTTTTTGCACGTGATTTTTGTAACCAAATGTTGCTTTATGTGCATTGGACTTTCATGTGAAACACGTCCAAAAACAGTTTCGTGATGCTCGTCAACTGTATGATACGCTCAATGACAATGTTGAAAAACATCATCTCAGTACATTTCAATGGTCACACAGGCTGTGACAGAAATAAGACCATGCGACAGAATATAAGAATGTGGAATACAATTACCCCAAATTATTCTTTTCTGCTCAAGGGACTTCCTATTGATTATATTTTCTAATGTTGCAATATGAAACAAAGTACATTCAAACTTCATGACAATGACACTCTCAAATCTGACATATTCCCTCATACGACCCCTTTTTGGAGGGACAAGAATTTCCTTTTCTTTGTTAGTTGATTCATTTGTCTGACATATTCAGTAATCTGACATCTTTTTAGGGAAAAAGATGTTGTCATCATAATAATGTTTCACTGCGCACACATGTAGCAGAAATAATAAACAAATAACTGGGGGAAAAATACTCTCGCATCAAAATATCTGCAGCTTGATTTTACATCCATACCTCTATATAACTGATAAAAGTACATTCAACAACCATACATGTATCTTGCTAAATGGATGGGTCACGATGTTTGACAGCAAAACTGATTATATTTTAAAACCCATTACAGAAGAAATGAATAGTCCCCCATCAAAGATGTAGTGGCTGAAAAAAAAAAATTTTCTCGTCCCGCTATAAGCATCTTGATATTTTTTTTTTGCTGCTTTATAACTGAATGTAAAATTGGCACTGTTGCTCCTGTTTGTATAATTAAGGATGAACAGACAAGGTGAGGTCCGTGTAAATCTATCCCCAGAAAACAAATTGTCCACCATGTATTGACTTGGCTTGATACAAGGGACTTGATTGGGTTACCGGTGCCTTTGACCTCACAAAGTAGTTCGTATCTATCAACAATTCAAACAGAAATATCAGGTTTAGAATAAGACTAGAATGGAAAGATTGGATGCCATCACGTTCACCCTTTCCCCCTTAAATTAAGACTGAGTCAACAGCTTTCCTTGGCATGGGTTGGGCACTAAGTGCCCAACCCATGCCAAGGAAAGCTGTTGACCTGGGGCATGTGATCTTGGTAAGTCCCATGTACATTTCTGAGTCAAATTGTTTTTCATAACTGTTGAAATTAGTTGAAAGCACTGAAGCAGACGACATTTGACCACCAGCCGGTTTTGGCCGGTTTGAGCGGGAAAGGGTTAAACTGCTATTGGTGTGCGATGACCAGGCACTGCCTCTGTCGATTGTGTTAATACTTTCTGTTGTATTTATTTGGTTACAAAGGGCCGAACAGTGTATGCCTAATAACAGCTTCCTCGGGTGAGGAAAGACTGTCACGATAAGTAAAACTGTAAAGAAATTACCTCCCACCATAAGACAATAGACTTGACTGCTCGTCCAGGAGTCACTGGACGTGCATGCACAGATCCCAGATCACATGGTAAAAGGGCAATCACCGTTCCATGGAGAGACACCTGAAGCTACTCCTGGACGATGGCCTTGTTATTTTGTCAATATCTTTGCACTTGATGACACTGAGGATATATTTTGGACACTTCTTGTATTTTGATAATACCCGCTATAATGTTAAAGAGAATAGCAACCTTCCAACATCAAACATTCCTAGAAACCAAACAAATCAAAATTTGTAAAAAGTGGGACCCGCGTTTTGTATTCATTTCTTATAGAGTATTTTACCTCAAGAATTTCAAAGTTTGAATGAAAACTGAAAAAGTCCAATCCATTTCAGAATGGAAAATTAAGAAAATTGTACGTTCACTTTGCGCAATTGCTGTATTAACACAAGAGAAGTGGCACAAATGACAATGACAAAACACAATTTTCCACTTAATGTACTTTTAAAAATATATACTTTGTTCGACGTATTTTTAGTTTATTTTATCTTATGGCCTATTTTGTGGACACCTCCTATGCTGAAGTATATCTTCAGTCATTTCCTAGTCAGAATATTACTAAGTCAATAACTTTCCTTGCAGCGCACCATCATCTTATGTTTTATCTACTTCTGAGCAGAAAATAATAATCTCTCAACACGGAATTTAAGCAAAGACGCTAAAAACAGACACAATTTACGTCCGGATGCTTTTGGGCGACTGAAGCAGAATAAAAAGCTACGGGTGATTTCAAAATGTTAGATAGTGCAGGAGCTTTTCTTTTTGTTTTGCAAGCACAACCACATCTTACCTAATCTAAATAACGCTTGTTTAGCTTGCAAGAAAACAGGGGTTTACTTTTGACTGGTTACTGTTTATTCGTTGTTTTAAATGAGTAGGTGTCATCGTTGATTTCTTGCCAAACAAACCGAGCTTGGTATTTTCTGTGCTCCACATTTAGTAGTCATAAAACGGAGCTCGGTGTGCAACATGAGTGATTGGTGGAAATCCAATAAAACAACACAATGAGCACTGTATCCACATTGACAGCATTAATCGATACTTGGGTGGGCTGGGGTTGAGGGTGGGTGTAAGTAATCAACTTTGCGCAGCACCGATGCTACGAAAATAACAAAATAGAAATGACAACTGGTTCGGTAAGACGATTTGTATCCTTTATTTCAAGATTCTCACCTGTAGGGTTTATGCTTGTCATCTAAAGAGAGAGAGAGAGAGAGAGAGACAGAGAGAGAGAGAGACAGAGAGAGAGAGAGAGAGAGAGAGAAACTAATTTGTAACACCCTTATTCACGAGCATAGGCTGTATATTTTTATTTTGTTGAGTCGCGCCAGGTGATTTGTCAATTGAAGTGTATGTGCATACACCAAGGAGCTATTGTTATACCTGGTTAGTATGCTTATAGTACAATTGTTTTTGAGGAAAGGTATGTCTTTTACGCGGATGTCCCATGTTGCCATAAAAAATCATCTATACCCGCATAAAAAAAAATGTTTTACACACGGAAGCCTTTTGTTCGTGTCCAGCTGGGACGTTTGTGTTCGTTATGAGGATCGATACTGCATTGGTCTAGGCAAATTGCACACAAGTGAACTTAACCAGAAACGATATGCCACCAATTTCCATTCTTGGATACACCGACATTTCGTTCAAATACCACTGTGCCTGCGGTCACCATATTACAGCAGAGAACATAAGCATAGTCCAAGTTAACAGGTTTTCTCTGCGCGCTGTGAGCGCAATGCGCGCACAGAGGGCTGAGGAGAGTTGTTGACGTAGTCAAAATTTTGAACTGAAAGAGTTAAAGCAGCATTTTTGTGCAACGCTTTTCATAAAGATGTATTGAACATCAATAAAGCCTCGACCTGCACAACGCTCTGAAAAGTTTAATATTCCATGACAGCTGAAAAATAAATATCACACAACGGTGGTTTCAAAGACAGATGAAAGACCACCTCGATTTGGGCAAGTGCGTTCCCTATCATGTTTCTTTTCTATAAATGATCGTTCTTGATGCCGGTACATTGTGAAGACACAGCAGGTTGTATTTGCCTTATTGATGAGGTATCAACACGAAATCAGACGAACGGTGGTCAATTTAACTTCAGGTGACACCGGCAATTGAGAAATGTAAAGACCTGAATATCAATAGAGGAATGTTTCGGCAAGTGGGTCTTCATATGTAGGTCGTTTAGCATGGCTAGCGTTGTTTACTGCAACAAGAGCTGATCATCAACTTTCTTAACGTATTTGACAGTAATTATCAGTCGAGACTGGAATGGTAGTCTCAGTTTACTGGAAATATTCGCCAAACGGATACTTTCAGAATATAGGACAGCCACACAACTGGACGTTATATAGGGGGCTGAATTTACAGGTACGTTTTTTGCTTCAGTACCTTTTCGCAAGCTGGCAGATGATAAGATACTTGTTGACATCGATTTATCATTCATACATCCGATGTTCACTGGTAGAAAACAACAGACTATTTTGAAAACCGTTGAGACTTCACCAGCCGATGTATAGTCGTCCTCTACAAATGTATGATGGTTTCAGTCCCTTACAAATATTAGTGACTCTTCACCCGGGGTTCCAAGGCAAACCCAGGGTTGAGGTGCAGATTTTGATATGCTGCCTGCAGTGAGCATATGCTTATGTATCAAATAAGACTGGTTACTGCCAGCAGGATGCTGGCTGGAGGCCTTGTTCTTGTCCCAACGAGAAAGTAGTCTTCTTATATTTCAGGGATGTAGAGTCATCTGAGCATATCTACAAATCATTTTCATGAATATTGACTGTTCCTGAACAGGATTAATAAGTCCGGTGGGAATAAACACCACACCTCAAGATGATATCTTTCCTGGCTCTTAGTTTATAACATGTTGTTTACAGTACGTGAAATACAATCACACAAATAATACTGATAGGTTGTGTTTAAAATATTTTCTGGTAACTATTGGCTATTTATGAAAACGGACTTTCCGTAAATCAGCATATCTGATGGCTTATATTCCACGTCTCTTTTTTAGCTGTGTACAATATAAAGTTCCTATAATTTATCAAGGCTTTACTGCACTCTCTTGTTCCAACTGTTATTTTCGTGACCGTTGCATATAATAATAATAATAATAATAATAATAATAATAATAATAATAATAATAATAATAATAATAATAATAATAATAATAATAATAATAATAATGATGATGATAATAATAATAATAATAATAATAATAATAATAATAATAATAATAATAATAATAATAATAAATCTCAAACTAGCAAAATAAGAACAGGTTCAAAATATAACAGTGACCAGTCATCATGTGTATGCAGAACGGAGACCTTACACCATTCAGAATAAGAGGAGTGAACTGACTTCAGCATGTTCGTCACTATAATTGCTCCATACAATGTATAATTAAATATCTGAGACTACCTAGCTGGAACACTAACGATTGTCACAAGGTCAATGGATCATATGTCAAAACAACAGAAGGAGCAAAATGTTCTCAATATGGTTTACATAATCGTTGGTGGGAAATACATTGAAAGTTCATAAATTCATATAGTCGTGCACTAATTCAAAACCAAATGGCAAGGCACCCAATATTCGTGTAAATACTCATGTTACAGTTGAGTCCAGTTTATACATGAAAGTGTGTTTCTGCTGAATGGCTGTTCTGCTTCCAGCGCACACACTGAAATAATACACCAATAATATTTTTCACCATGACATGAAATTCAGTTGATCTCAAGTAAAGGCTGTGCTTGCTTATGCTTGGCGTACAGTAGATTTTGATACCCCCAGGACAATACAGCTCTAGATTATGATAATCGTTTTATTTCCAGAGCTGCTGAGTTCCGTTTGGTTATTCTTTGAAAATACACTACTTTATCACGTGAACATTAAAACTTTAGAATCCAAGTTAAGTTGTTGCTATAAACCAATAAGTCCAGTCAATCTGCCTCAAATTGGGGTCAAATCCACCACAAATTGCAACAGAACCGTTTTCTTTGCATTTATGTTCACAAACATCTGTAGAATAACATACTAAATGTAGGCTGGGGAATTTATATTTTTGCACAAACTAAAAATTGTGGTCAAAAGGTAATGTTTGGCAAATGTTAACCAAGGGCGTGGAAGTAACTTCAGTTTAAATGTAATGCTGTGTTTTGCGACATCAACGAAGTATGAAAAATCGGTCAACGGTAATTGAGATATAAATCCATTTATATCAATTAAAAATGGCTGCCAAGCCGGAAATTACACATTTTAACATAAATTGGCATGTAAAGTTCATTGTTATTTTCATATTTCGTAGAAATTGAAGATGTGTTATGTAAATAGTTAAATTATCAACATAAAGGTACATAGAACGACAGGTATTTAGGCATAAATTACTGTTATTTATCAACCTAAATGTCAGTGAAAAGTTTGCTATCTTGCAAAGTGTTCAAAACACGATGTTAGAAGTCCACGTGGTGAATTCTTTGTAATATCATAAACTGGGACATGTTCATTCAGCAGAACATTTTCCGTTCACACCAGACACAAACGATTGTGCCTTGCTGATCGTGCCCATGGGTGAGCGACTGCAAGTGAAAAAGAGGCTCTGAATCTATTGATTGGTGGTGTTCACCTTTTATTCTGCCACTGAAGGAGCAACACGTGTTTTGCATCGTGGAGTTTAAGATATACACAGAGAAGCCCTAATTCTAAGCTGGTGAATAATCGATACCTCCTTGCAAGAATAGTGATGCTAAATTTGCATATTTGTTATTGACTAGTTGTAATTGTTGGCTGGAGATGTAGCTGCTTTGTTAAGCTCCTAGCTTGTATTTTGTTGGTGTAAAGGACTTGCCTATATTGGTCACGTGCTCTTCTTAGCTACTTTCATTTTGGCGGATATTGGTATTTTTTTGTGTGGTTTTAGCATCATGTATCTAGGCAAGCACTGGTGTTTTATACAGGAAGAGGTCATACTTTTTTCTTGGAACATAGGTTTCATATACACACACATGAACAGGTTGGAGTCACATACTGGTGTGTAGCTTTTGTTTATCCGTTGCTTAAAGGCTAATCCGTTGAAATAATTTTGACTAAGTTTTTATATTTTAATCAGCCATTGGTCTCAGTTTCTAGCTGGAAAAAAGTTCGTCCTTCAAAGACATTTGCAACATGTGGTCTCAACATTGCATCTAGTTACGCGGTAAAAAAAATTTGAAGTATAAACGTAGTGTTCACATCCTGTGCATATAATACCATTGGCCAGAAACACTATGGACAAATGCAACTTTTCCCAGAAGACCCTGACAGATGCAGAATCTATAGTGACTTTAACTTTGAAAGGGTGCAAAGGAATAGGGCATGTGTATACACAAAGAGGTGGTGACATTCACACAGAGCCATGGAAAAACGTTCACAAGGAATGTAGGAGAAATAAATGACTGTTTTCGCATCTTCTTTAATCTTCAAGGTCAAAGAAACAGCATGTTGTTGGAACATAAAAGAGGTCCACCAAGCATGTGGGAGAAAGATCTGCAGCCCTTTGCTATTTGTCCATGTCATTCTTGGGCGTGGCACTAACTGGCCTCCCCATTGGGAAAGTTTTTGCCCTGAAACAAATCAAGTTTTGATATGGGTGCGCATGCGCGAATGGTTGAAGAGGCAATTGTGAGAGCAGAGAAAAAAAATGTCCCCAAAATATGGATCATGAGTAACTTCCAGCTTTTGAGCAATATAGTGTGATCGCCAACACTACCAAGACACCCAGGAAACAAGTTCGGATTATATGGATGAGTGTTTCAGTAAGTGACTTTTTTATTCTGTGTTTCCTGGCATGCCGACAAATAGTATACGTACAATGACACTGTCAATTAACTCTTGAATGACCAGCTCATTGCGTTGCTGTACTGAGACGAAGTACTTGCAATGGCTCCCCAAAAAAGACCCCCTGTTATCAGTACTCATGATCAATTCATTAGCTTTCTCTCCACGGCACTTGATGACAAAGACATTCAAGAGAAAGTTACAAATCTCCTAAGTGCGAAACTGATATCAAAACTTGAGAATGCTAAAGAAAAAAATAAAACAATTAGAAGCCCGTGTTGATGAGCTGTGATGGGCTCTTGATGACCAGGAACAATACTCACGACGCACATGTCTCAGGATAAAAAACGACTGGGTGGAACAAGATGACGAGGATACGGATGAGCTGGTGATGAAACTATTCAATGAAAAACTTGGAGTCGATGTTAATGAGGCTGACACAGGCAGGTCTCATCGTGTAGGGAGGCCAGTTAGTGGTGCAGTGGAACAGCATCGTCCCATTATCGTTAGGTTTCTGAGCTACCGAGCGAGGGCGAAAGTGTATAAAGCTCGACGCAAATTAAAATCACACATTTTTGTCAATGAAGACCTCACCCGTAAGCGAGGCACCCTGGCCTACAAAGCAAGAGTCCTGAAGAGAGAGGGGCGGATTAAAGATACATGGAGAGCTGATGGAAAGATTTTTGTTAAGGACAATGCTGATCGCAAAAACTTGTAATTCTCCGACCGGGAGACCTGCAAAAGTTCAGGGCTGCAGTGGAACTAGAAAGCGTTAACGCGGAGGCCATCCATCATCCACCAAAGGCAACCCCAGCTGTAACGAGACAGGCCAGCAAGCGGGCCACCAGGATTCTTTACTGTAATTGTGACTATTGTATTTAACTTTACATGGATTATCTGTTTTTGTTTCCTTACAGAACCAAACAGTAACCTTTTTGTCACCATTGTTATATACCCAATGACCAGTCTGTACAATATATATTAAGTACTTGGATTTTCGCGGCTTATGTCAAGAGGACTCCATGGAATGTCTTGTTTCTCAGCGGATTACTCCTTGTTTAGACCTTAACAAAACTATGCAAGTCGCATATATTTTGGAATTGGCGACACACGCCACCACATGTGCTTTGTTTTAGCAATTACCCCAAAGCGTGTTTTCCGCACCAATTTGTTTGTATTCATGTGCCTATATATTTGTATGTTGCTTGTTTTATGTTCTTGTACTTTTGAACGTCGGGGCCTTAGGTTTAACTCTTTTTGTGCCTGCTCGTCTGTACCATGCCGAAATATTCATCAGATTTCTTTACCATTCAATAAGTTCACCATATAGATATTTTATTCAACTATCTGTGACCATATATTCAATATTATCGTCAACCTCAGCGTTTTTGTCATGCTACGCATTTTCTCAATTTCACTCTTGTTACATTGGTTTGTACTTATGTATACCCAGCCTACTTACTAATTTTGTGGTACGTATTATCATATGTTAATTTTTTGTCGTCTCAAACTTGTACTTCACCTGTCGTGGACTCACATCCACATAACATAATGTATGGGGAGCTGATCAAAGTATTATTTTGTTTTGTGGTCTATTATGTTTGCTTTGATCCTTCATGGCTTAAATATGTTTTTCTCATAGAAAACCTATTTCTCAACGTATATAACTTTTTGTGTACAATGCTAGGTGTCTTATATAAAGACAAATTTTTGTTTTGTCTGTGCGCAGCCGCTCAGGATCGTGGAGCCACCTCCAACACTGTCATAGCAGCCGATTTTATCGGCCTTATCATGTATTATCCTTTATTTTACTTGTGGATAGTGTATACATTATATAGTCTTCATCCTAAAACGTATCGATACAAAGTGCTCGTTATATTTGTTAACTTTTCTGTGCTATCTCGAAAATCTTCTCGCTTAGACGAGTATATGTTTGTAATTTGTGTTTGTCTAATTCTTTTAGCCGGGGACGTCCATGTTAACCCCGGACCGTCCAGTGGCTTTTGTGACACTATACTTTGTCAGATAAACATTCGTAGCTGATCAGAACATAAAATGAGGCACATGTGTACCGATATAGCCACCAATTTTGATAGAATTGCTTTTTCTGAAACTTTTTTGTCAAATAATACACCGGACACCAACCTTGAGCTGGCCGGTTTTCATAATAATATGCGACGTGACCGCACAGGTGAGGTTGGTGGAGGCGTAGCTCTTTATGTCTCTCACAATCTTGTTGCCATTCGGCGTCAAGATTTAGAAATTCCTGATATTGAATTGCTTTGGTCTGAGATCAAACTGCATAACAATACTTTCCTCTTGGGTGCTGTTAGCAAGCCACCAAATTCTCCCATTTCTTTTTAGGATAAACTGCAAGATAGCTTTGATCTTGCCAAATCAATAAACATACAAAATATTGTAATCACTGGAGATTTGAATTCTGATTTTCTAACCCCATCCGGCCTAAAACTGAACAACTTCTGTGTAACCAACACACTGGTTTCTCACAACCGAGAACCAACTCGTATAGCTTGTGACACATCAATGTGTTTAGACCAAATCATCTCCAATATTCACAATTACATCAAAGAGCCTACAGTTTCCCCTCCAATCGCAAATTGTGACCACTGCGTTATAACTGCAAAACTTTTATTCCGGCGCAAGAAAGAAGCCTCATGCCCTCGACTTATCTGGCAATACAACAAAGCTGATTTCCACAATTTTAGAGACTATCTGAACAGAATAAACTGGGACAATTTTTTTGTTTTGGAGGATATTGATGAGTGTTGCTCGGCATGGACTAACGGTTTCCTTGAAGCCGCCAAAAACTGTATACCAAACAAAAATATAACTGTGCGCCCAAACGATCTACCTTGGTATAATTCTTCTTTACGATGTTTCAAACGAAAAGTTATGAAGGCTTTTCACAAGGCCAAAAGAACAACAAATCAGCTTGATAAGCATGAGGCTTGGTCTGTATATAATCTATTACGTAATACCTACCAAGCCCAATTGCGAGAAGCAGAGCTGGAATACAACACTAAGCTCAGCACATGCCTTAAAAATTCAAAATGTAAGAACAGAGCTTGGTAGCGAACCGTTAAATATTTTTTGAATCAAAATGCGTCTTCTGCTATTCCTTCTCTTCTATCCGAAGGAAAACAAATATCTGACAATTCATCTAGGCTCAGATATTCAATTCCTTTTTCTTAAGTCAAGGTATATGTGATGCTTCTGCAATACGGTTGCTTCCAGTAACTAACACACCCCACAGCGTCTTATCTAGTGTTATTGTACACGACAACGAGGTTCTTGATGTTCTCAGAGGTTTAGATGTCACAAAGGCCACTGGTCCCGATGGAGTTAGTATCAGACTATTCAGGGAAGCCGCCACTGTAATCCATAAATCATTAACTAAACTTTCTAATTTATCTCTGCAGTTGCAAAAATTTCCTACTGACTGGAAGAGAGCCCATGTGACCCCCTTATTTAAAAGTGGTGATACAAAGTTATGCAACAACTATAGACCCATCTCTCTGTTAAGCTGCACCGGTAAGGTAATGGAAAAATATTTAAGTATGTCTTTAATTTCTTTCGTGACAATCTTGTATTAACAACAAATCAATCCGGATTTAAGCCAGGTGACTCTACCGTAAACCAACTTATTTCGCTGTATCATGAACTTTCGCTGGCAATAGATCAACACAAAGAAGTACCAATTGTCTTTTTAGACATAGGTAAAGCTTTTGATAAGGTTTGGCACGATGGTTTACTTTACAAATTAAAAACGAATGGTATCAATGGAAATTTACTGAGCTGATTTAAAGACTATTTACAGAATTGTCAACAGCGTGTAGTGTTGAACGGGCACTCTTCTAGCTGGGGGACAATCACTGCAGGAGTGCCTCAAGGCTCAATGCTCGGCCCTCTCTTGTTTCTTATTTTTATCAACGACATAGTGAATATCGTAAGTTCTAAAATTAAACTATTTGCGGATGATACTTGTCTCTATATTTCTGTAGATGACGTTGCTGAGGCTGCAGCTACTGTCAATTCGGACCTTTCTTCAATAGAAAATTGGGCCAATGATTGGATTGTAACTTTCAATGCTTTAAAAACAGATACCATGTTAATTTCACGTAAGCACCAAACTGTCAACCATCCTCCACTTGTATTTCAAGGTCATCAGTTGACAGACTTACAACAGCATAAACATTTAGGTATTGTATTCAAGTCAGATCTTAAATGGACATCATTCTTAAAGCTATGAAACAGCTGAATGTCATGAAAGCATTACAATATAGATAAGATCGTGAAACACTAGAAACTATTCACTTTCATTCATTAGACCTGTTCTGGACTATGGCAATGTGGTCTGGGACGGCTGCTCACAGACAGACGCACAATTACTGGAAAACGTTCAGCTGGATGCCGCCCGCACCGTTACAGGTGCATTGCGTACCACTGCAAGTGCAAAGCTCTATGAGGAAACTGGTTGGAAAACTGTGGCTCAGAGAAGAGAAAGAAATAAACAGATTCTCATGTACAAAATAGTAAATAACCTTACCCCGGATTACCAGCGAAATTTGATACCAAATATTCCAACAGCAGAAACACCGAACATCTACAATACTCATAGACGTCTTGACTTACCTCATTTAAGGGCTAGAACATATCCTTTCATATTTTTTTTTTCTGTTGCAGTTTATGATTAATTTCTTCCTGTATGAAGCACAGTGAAACTGATTCCAATCAAGTATGCCTTGTTTTGTGGTCATCTTATATATATATATATATATATATATATATATATATATGGGTTAGCAGCTTTACAATGTAATGTTGCATGTTATTTTATTTTTGAATTTTCCACACACCCAAATCACTATAAAATTACAGCATAAGCCAGGTAATGGCATTATGATGGGATTTGGCCTCGATTTTTAATTAATGCAAATAACTTAAAGTTACCAGCCTAGATTTTGGTAGATTTTTACTATGTTATTCTGCAGGTATTTTTGAACATAAATCCACAGAAAACGGTTCTGTTGATATTTGTGCTGGGTTTTTCGCCATATTGACTGGACTAAATATATGTAGCGGATACTTTTCTTTCTTTCTTTCTTTCTTTCTTTCTTTCTTTCTTTCTTTCTTTCTTTCTTTCTTTCTTTCTTTCTTTTCTTTCTCTCTTTTTCTTTCTGTCTGTCTATCTATCTATCTATCTATCTATCTATCTATCTATCTGTCTGTCTGTCTGTCTATCTATCTGTCTGTCTATCTATCTATCTGTCTGTCTATCTATCTATCTTCCTTACTTTCTTCTTTCTCTCTTTCTTTATCAGCAATTTTGTCCGATATTTTATTTGAAGACTATTATACATAGATACGCCAAAACTGGCATGATTATACTTCCATACATAAAGTCTGTGTTTTTATAAAGAGGGGCGGCAGTTTTGAAAATTAAACAAATTAGGGTTATTTGAAAATTTACACCTTGGCTATCTTCAAAACTATTGCAGACAGACATACCATTCTAATTTCACTCATAGCTCTTTGCTTTCAGCGCATCAATTGAACCAGAAATAAAAAAATCCAGTTTATGCTAATTTGGGGAAGCGTACCTGAAAAATTAAAATGTTAAATATCTATAAAATGGTTATAAGTAGAGGTGTAATTCCAACTTCAATTCATATTATTGTGCCGTTGATTCATCCAGTGAACAATAAACATAAGTAGAATTTGGATTCATACCTACAAGGGGGACTTGAAAACTTTAAATGTTTAAAATAACTATATTCCAATCTAATATGACTTCACATGCAAGGTTTGCCCATCATCCGAGCTCTCAGATGGCACTAAAGCTGGACTCTATAAACAGTGTATGGCCCTCTCAGCAAAGTAAAAAATTGGGAGCAACAACAGCTCACTTTTGCGTATTTATGATATACCAAGTATACAACATGCCATGATCTGTCATCAGCAGTCAATTACATGTATATGTGCATCACTAGGATTTGTTGTTTACACTGATGTCAGATATGACACTTTTTTGCAATCGTATGATTATTATTTTGTCATTTGTAATGTCAACAGTGACCCATTTAAATGAATCAAATTTGCAATGAAACGTGCACCAGAACTAGCTAGAGTTTCTCAATGCATAACCAAACCTTATTTGTTCGCTATCACTTGATATTCTGTTTTATCAAGAATCCCTTCATTTTGTACGGTATTTCCTTTGTACCTGCAGATTTTTTCTTTCATGCCGAGGGCCTTATTTTGCTACGATTCTGTTTCTTTGAAAGTTCATGTTTTCTGTCATGCAGCTTTTCCAAATTCAATTTAAATGTAAAAGGCAACAAATTTCCTTTGTAAGCATATAGACAGATTTGCCTTGAAACAAATGTTCTTTCCCAGTTTAAATATCCAGTTTTCTGTACACTAATCGTGACGCTTGTTCATAGAGATTGTCAAAAAATTATCGAAACAGCATTGCCATTATGGCGTTTTGTTTTACATACGTGCATTCAGTATAGGAGTACATAATAAATAAACATATAAACAAACAAACAAACAAACAAATAAATAAATAAATAAATAAATAAATAAATAAGCAAAACATCCCCAACAAATATATTATTAATATTATTCTCATTTCAAATTTCGAATTTATTGATCTATAGCCATAATGTTTCGGTATTAGCAATAGTCAAATTAGTAGTCCGGCACATAAGCAAGGGAATGAAGGAATACAGAAAGACTAAATGGGACCAAAGGACAGCCTACAGCAAATAACAAAAGATACTTAATACTTGTTATGATTATTACTTTTTTGTAGGATGAGAGCACCGATTCGAGAAATAGCGTTACTGTTAGTGGCCACAGCTTTCGCTATTGGCGGTTTGCATTATGGAATTCTACATGAATGGCTTCCAAAGACGCCGTCTGCCACAACCCACTGGTCCAAAGATGACCTGCTCAGGGCCTTTATGGGTGATGTGCTAAGTTTTGCCGCCGATCATCCTAAATGGAGTTATATCGTTCGTAATGAAGGCTATTGTGATACTAAAGGAAGTT
The DNA here is from genome assembly GCA_964020975.1 of Hermodice carunculata. Taxonomy (NCBI): domain Eukaryota; kingdom Metazoa; phylum Annelida; class Polychaeta; order Eunicida; family Amphinomidae; genus Hermodice; species Hermodice carunculata. Next base: position 62,326,846 of record OZ026618.1, on the reverse strand, counting down.
TTCCTCTGCTATTTCTTGTGATCTCCAGGATGGAAAACATAAAACAGCGACATGTCATTAGACAAACATGGGGAAATGAGACACTCATTCGAGGTAGGAAAATATTTCAAACAGTTTTCGTTCTGGGAGTGAAACAAAGGCCTGTAACCCCCCAACTTCAAGTGAGGCTACACTCAGAAAGCGCCGCCTACAGGGATATTGTGCAAGTCGGCCTCGATGTCAATATCATGAACGACACAAACATTTTGATGGCGAGTATTCAATGGGTTGCACAATATTGCAAAAATATTCAGTTTGTCTTGTTTGTAAACGACGACCATTTTGTGTCCCCATTTAACTTGGTCAGCTATCTAGAAGCAAAACTCACACATCAATCAAGCACAGAGGATATTTTGCTTGGAAAGGTTACAAAGAATGCAAGGCCTTTATTGTTTAAAGGGGAAAAGGCCAGTGATAATATACATAGAATTCCGTTTGAAATCAGTCTTCCCTATTCCGGATGTTTTGTGACGTCATGGACAACAATATGGAAGCTAAGTTATGGTGAAAAACACGTGAAACCAATTCTTTGGAAAGACTTGTATCTGGCATTTGTATTACTGACACTTAAGATAAAACCAACACATATAGATGAAGTCCATTCTGCCAGAGTGGAGTACAATATAAATGATTATCGAACGCTTATTTGTTCACATGGCTATGGTAATCCAAAGGAACTTGAGAATACCTGGGCTACATATATGAAAAACACTCCTCACAAACAATTTTCGTGAGCAGGCAATGAATTTTTAGATATAGTGTGTAAAGTTTCGAAATTACCTTTTTTTATTTTTTGTTTTTTTTCCTAGTTTTTTTTTCTTTTGAAAAGAAGACCTAGTGCCGACCAAATGACTTGGGTAAAATCATTTTTATTATTTAGTTATACCGTCCATGGTATCTCAACCAGAACTAAGGACTTTTTGTCTCTCTTTCTTAGTGATTTTTTTATACGTGTGTTTGTGTGTGTGTGTGGGGGGGGGGGGGGGTAGGGAAATTGACAGATGCCGTTAAACTGATATCTGCTGTATGCAGCCACTGTCGTAAGGAGCCATCTGCTCTTTGTGGCCGAATTTATCTGACCACAAGAGGCAGTTTCTTTTGTAAGCGTCGATTTCTCTGTACATTTACCTGCAATGACAGGTGAACTGCTGTATATTGTATCTGAGAGCATAGGATTGACATATTGTTAAGCAGACTATGGAGAAAGAGGAACAACTTGTGGTTTGTGCTTGGTCTATACGTTTTGCACGTGATGTTTGTAACCAAATGTTGCTTTATGTGCATTGGACTTTCATGTGAAACACGTCCAAAAACAGTTTCGTGATGCTCGTCAGCTGTATGATACGCTCAATGACAATGTCTGAAAACAGCATCTTAGTAAATTGTAGTGGTCACACAGGTAGGTACGGCAGAAGGTCGATGCAATGGAGCATCAGAATGTGGAATAAAATTACACAAAGATTTTTAGTCAGATTTACAACTTTTGAAGGCATACAGACAGGTTTGTGATGTAGCGAATCTTCTTTTCTTGTTTGTGATTGTTTTTTTTTTAAGGATAGAAACCTTATTGACTGTGCACATGCTTGTAATATTGAATGCATAATGTGATTTGAGTGTGCAAGGTAGCGCTATCAGCAAAAAGATGGTATCTTCAAAGTTCGAAACCCATTTGATCTAGAAATTATTAAGCCCACCCTTTTGGCATTAGATTAAGTTTTTTTATTTAATCTGATCTCAGAGCGCTGGAGGTAATATTTGGTAGACTAAGCTCAAGGGGTAAGTTGTTGATTATATTATTTAGGACAAGGAGTCCTACAAGTTCTACTTTGACTCTACCGCAAAACAGATACAAAGACTGTGAATGCAGTTTTTGTTGTTTTGCTCTAATTTCTACTTTAGCTTAACGCTTTAAAGAATACATTCTATTATGAAAAATTACAAATCGTGTCAGAAAGGTTTAATTACTCAATTTTGCCCAGAAGCATAGAGACCGAGAAAAGGAGAACTTGGGTGCTTGCACACACTTCTAAGCGTTAAAAATTCAATGCACTTTCTTCCTATAAATTTAAGATCCTCTTCTTCATCGTCGTGTTCCACTTACCCAGCTGCTTCTGTTCAATTGATCCTGACAAACATTTACACAAGATGTGTTCATATCACTATGCAGTGGACTACATGGTGCAGAGGGGGTGAATATTAAAGAGGGTGTCTTCACACAGCATCATTACGCTCGATACTGGCTTCAAATTAAAAAAAAAATCGTGAAATTCACTTATGTGATATTCATATAAGAATCCTAGTCATAATAAGTCATCAATTTATGCTAAGACATGTGGAACTTGAATTACGAGCTGTACATCATGGCTTTCCATTATCATCCACATTTGAACTCTTATCAGTTCTGCATCTAATTTCTTCCAAAAAAGGCATATCAGTTCACTGAAGTATTGCAATGTGAAAGAAAATAATCTTATTATATCCATGATAAGGCCAAACAAGATATATATTTGTTTCCGGTAACTGACCTACCTGCCGCCAAACCCGCGAACTCAAACTTTTTGGTGCAGTCGTGTCAAGAAAATAGCTCAACAGACCTGCCTGTCTTCTCAATAAACAATTCCCAGACTCACAATAATTACATACCTGCCGAATTGTCAAAATAATTTACAATAAATCGACTTGACCTTTTCTTTAATATTAAAATCACCGTAAAATATATTGCGATGAGGAGTTGCCAGCCCCGGTATTGATTACCAAATCTCCATTCGTATAAGATGACATAAGACCGGACGTACATTATGCCACGGACCCTATTTGCCTTAAATCAGAATTCTGCGCCATATAAGCAAGTCAAAGGATATTCAGCAAATAAAAGAAACGAAGTGTGTTAAAAAATGATAGAAGATCGTTGGTTTTTAGTCCATATTGTTTTCCAGCAGACAAGTGGTCGATATCGGTCAAGCTTCCGGTTATTGCAGTCATCGACGCGGAGGCCATTCGGGCAAATCAGAGTGGCTGACATGTTCGTTTTCCTACTTATCAAATGTGTAGATATCGATTTGCAAATTTTCGTGTTTGTTCGGAAGGTGATTCCTGGAGCCCACGTGGTACGAAACTAAACAGGAACACCGACAGTGCTTTTACGAATGTTGGAATAGATTACAGGCAATTTATTGCAACAAGAGACAACATTTTACACTGTATTTTAATAAACATGATTGCATACGAAAAATCTTTGCGTCATGGTAAAGCAAATATAAAATTCATTATGGAAAGAAAGGCAAGGTGAGTGGGTGGGCGCACTGACCTGATAATCAGCTCTCGCAGGCTTACGACGCTTCATAGGTTTACGGTCGTCTACTTAAAGGATCTTCAGCGGTTACCTAGTCAGAACATGTTTCGGAGCCTATTATCTGTATCTTTTCAGAAATTTACATGAATACAGAAATGTTAATCATGTAATTCTGAACCATATTCAAGGTAATCACTTTACATGATCACAGAAATAGAAAAACAATTACGGCATTTTTTAATCGCACACGATGAAATGAAATTATCTGCATGAAGGCGGAAAGTACTGTAAACATGTGTAACCTCAGTCATTATACTGTATTCACGCCCAGTGAAAACACCATAGAATCAAATATATACGTGTATAAAAAATCCGCTTATCATTCCATATTCGAGCATGGTCACTGACCTATATGTGATATTTTTGCCATGGCTTCTCTAAGAACAACAAACAAAATAGATATATATACACATAGTAGATACACTGTGGGCCAAGTTCACACATGCTTTAGTTTGTATAACCATAAGTTGATCTTGTTTGAACTTGAGTGATCCACTTTCATGTAACTTGAACAGCTCTACACGGAACCTCACGACAAAACGAGATAAAATACAGAAATGTATCAGCTTAGATATTAAATAGTGGACATTAATGTAAAAGAAGCAGTCAAGGGAGAGTTGGGTGTCTTCTTATATGTGCCCTTCAAACACTTTTAATTTGCTGAGATTTCCCATAAAATTTCAAAGAGATAATTTATTCTAATGAAGCATAACTGTTCCTTGCAAAATGCATCAACAATTAAGGTGCAGGTCTTTATAAGTATCAAAACAAAATACCAATTCCCGTCCCCAAGGATACACCCCAAAGCCCTTAGTTTTCAATTTTACCCCCGTTCCAAGGATACACCCCAAAAGCCATTGGTTTTCAATTTAACCCCCGTCCCCAAGGATACACCCCCAAAGCCCTTGGTTTTTAAGTTTAGCCCGTCCCCAAGGAAACACCCCAAAGCCCTTGGTTTTCAATTTTATCCCCGTCCCCAAGGATACACCCCCACAGCCCTTGGTTTTCAATTTTACCCCCGTCCCCAAGGATATACCCCCAAAGCCCTTGGTTTTCAATTTTATTTTTGTTGTTGCTCAGCAACAGGTCATCAAATGTGCTGAAGTTGCAGTGCTTTCATAATACTCTAAGGCTGTGGATCTTATTCTTGAAGTTTAAGACTGCCACTACCCCCTCCCCCAAATACTCTCTTACAGTGCTTCGTCTGGCCTGTATGAATGATTATTGAGAACCCATCATGTCTAACACACCCGATATGTTTTTTGCACATCTGATATTCAACCCCCCCCCCAGCTTTTCAAAGCAATGGCCTAGTTATTTTCTCAATATCCTTGGTTTCAGGATGATAATGATCATTTAAATATTATTTTGTATTATTGCCAGATTTGAATGGTATGTAGCGTAATGTCTGTCTGTGTATGTACATTAGGAGACCTGCATTAGCCTGTTAACTATTTGTCCGATCCTAAACAAAGAAAATAAAGTATATTACAATAATTACAACGCAAGGATATAGTCCTGACAGACTATAGATTTTTTCCTGAAGCACGTGAGCAGTGAGGTATACCAAGCGCTCCCCATAGTGAAAAATCAATCTCTCACTATTGATATTTTTCCGGATGCTTCCAAAATAACAAAGGCTATACCTATACACAGAATCGGTGATGCCTGCCTATTTGTAAAACTATGATAAGATGATCAAGTAATATCTGAACAGAGTGAACAACTTAATATATGCAGGTCTATGTTTTGCTTGCTGTGTGATTTCGTTTTCAGTATGCTTATTGAGTTTTGATATGGAAGAAAAAAATTGAAGTCTGAGAAAGGGCAGGTATCGCGAACCAGTCTTCGTGCCCCAGTATAGATTCTTGAGGAAGAGCCACCTAGAGTGTAGTTCCACCAATACGAGTTATGCACATTATTTTCCTGCCATAAATACATACCTGGTTGTCTCAGTAACCATAGTTCCGCTCGCGAGATGCGGGCCGCTGCCTGTGCGGGGAAACGGAATACTACTAACATTTTGAAAATAGAGAATACTTAGAACAGGCAGATGGAAATTAGGCTTGTAACTAATTTAGGAAACATTAAGTGAATATTTGTGGCGGGAAATTAATATGAATGCCTCGTATTTGCATACGATTCCGTTCATTGCTGTTTTTTTTTTTTGAGAAGTGAAACATGTTGGTTTTGTACACGGAGCTGATTCCAAAGCATCTGAGCATATTTTCCGGCCTAGGTATTGTGAACCAACTAAGATAGATGTGAATGATTATAACTTATTTGAAAGGTGACCGTATATGGAAAATAATGGAGATGGTAGTGGTATATTTAATCCTTTCACAGCTATTTCCAGCTATTGCAAAAATATATACACACCAATATATATATATATATATATATATATATATATATATATATATATATATATATATATATATACATACATATAATGTAGTACTTGGAGATGTAGCTATTCGACTGGTCGGAATACTTCGGTAAACTCTATGGTTCCGCAGTCCCATTCATGCAATTAGCTACCTTTATCATTACCTTGTGCTGGCCAACTGCAATTTTTGTCTGCTCCAAATGGTTCCGCTACAGCAACTCTACCGCCTCGAGCAATGTAATATTTGAAGAGGAATTTCACCGTTTCTGAAGATATTTTATTCTCTGCAGCCCATCTCGCAACTTTCTCTGTATCAGAAAGATCGAATCCACTCCCATTTGTGACATTACCACCCACCATGCTCACTTATGTTTGGCCACTTCACCACTTTACAAGATTCCACTTCTATAAGTGCAGCCAAAAATCACCATTAAGCAACAAAAGATCTTTACTGTCCGTGTTAAAATCATTGCCCCTCGTTACAAAAGTAGCATTCACAAAGTGGCCATATCGAGCTATCAAGTGTGTACACCATAGGGCAGTTCTCACGTTCATTCATGATGTTGGAAACATAGCGATACAACTTTTTCTCAGGTATCGCATAGCTGCATGGAATGTTGAAGTATACATAGACCAGCCACTGCAAGTATTCCTTGCTTTAAAACTTTCCTCATGATGTATCCATGCTGGTACAAAAGAAAACATAATCCTAATTTTACAACACAGTCTCTATGATGGTCTCTGAGAAAATGCAAGCTTCAACCAAACGTATGCACAGGCGATTGCAGAAGACATTAATGTCCCGCAAAACAACCCCATGCTACACTCCTGACACATGCCAGCAATAAGCCAATTCGGGGGAGAAACAAAGTCACGGCGTCAGCCAGCCAACAGGGTAAAAACCACCCACCCACCCACGCATACCATGATGCATTCTGTCATGGCACCAACATATAATAGCATTGATAATAAAGGCAGTCAACAGTTTGCCCTTCCGTGCAGACTCGAATACACATTCTCTCGCCAGACTCTCATTAGGTTGTATACTTCTAGGATTTGTCCTATCCTCGAGTATCGGTGTGTCCTGTTTGACAATTGTACTGGAAACCTGTCACAAGCTATAGTAGCTGTGCAGTATGAGGCAGCCAAGATCCGCTTAGGCACTAGATACACTCCATGTCTCACTTCATGTAGACCTTGAATGGCAAACTTTGTAAAAACGGAGGAATACTTTAAACTTATTTCTTTCTTTACGATGTATAATAGGTTGGCTCTACAATAGTTACATGATCTGGTTACATGCAACGTTGCATTCACTGATGGAGGTCTATTGAGAAATCGCACTGAATTACGCCAAATTAGGTTTACCACCAATCGCTTCGGCGAGTCATATTTCCCCTCTACCATTAACTAATGGAATAACCTCCCAATTGATGCTTGCAACACTGATTCCCTGACGCACTTTAAATCTAAATTTATTAGGCTTAAATGTGGACAAAAAGCCCTCATACTTCAAAGCATAATTCCCAAACGGTTTGTATGCTTACAAGATATTGCTATTTCGAATTTACAATCTAGTACTTCTAGCAACAGACGTTGATCCGAATCCCGGTCCGATCAATAACAGTGTCACAAATACTAGTATCTACCTCAAACTTTGTTACGCAAATATCTGCAGCCTAAAATGTGCCAGTACGCTGGACGAAATTCAACTGTTAGCACAGTCTGGAAACTTTCATATCGTAACACTGTCTGAAACTTGGCTGGATGAAAGTGTCCCTGAGCAACCATTACTTCTAGATAATTACCAAGCGCCTTTTCATAGAGATCGTTTGACAGGTAGAGGAGATAGAATGTTAACTTTGATTAATTTTTCTTTGCTTGTTAAAGGCGTTATGATCTGCAAGATCGTAATAGCGAGTGTATTTGGGTACAAATATCCATCCCCGGGGAAAAGGTTTGGTCGGAAATTATCATCCACTACCTGGCCAGTCTGCTAAGATCCGTGACACTTTCTCTTTTTCCCTATCTACATCAATCTCCACAGCTATTGAAAGCGACCCATATATTTTCATCGTCACAGCTGAGTTCAACGACAGATGTGCCAAATGGAACTCTCCTCACACAGAAAGTGACCTTGGCCTAGCTGTTGTTAACGTTCCGTGCCAATACAACTTCTTTCAACTCAAACCGTAGATTACGAATGATGAAAAAAAAAAAAAATAAAAATAAAAACAAAAGACGAAAACAAAAAACAAAAAACAAAAAAACCATTGCACCACAAGAATCACGCCTGGAAACGCTTTAAGCGCGTAATTGACCAACCTCGTCCGTACAGTCATGATGTTTATACCAAGATAGATCAACTCTTTCAGTTGCACAAAAAGTCCCGAAATAAGCCAGTCAATCTAGTCTGCTCCTCCATCCGCCAATGTTTCTTTAAACTACAACAAGTAGATAATAAGTATATCAACCCCAAACAATGGTGGACTCTCTCTAAGTCTATCTTAGGTTGCAAAATACATCAAGACATACTCCCTATCATAGAAGGCGATGGGATAACTTCCAGCATCTCTGAAAAATTTGATTTATTCGATGTTTATTTTGCGAGCCAATGCACAGCCCATCTGCTTCTGGTCCCGACAATATAGGGGACATGCTACTTGAAAATACTGCACCTTCTATCTGCAAATCACTGACAAAGATGCTTAAACTCTCTTTCTCAGTCACTCTCATTTTCCTGATTCCTGGAAAAATCTAGTACATGTTCTGTCTTTAAAAAGTCTAATAGACCAATTTTCTGTTATGCAATATATCTCAATATTTTGAAAGACTGGTCTGGCTTCAAGGCTGACGACTCCACTGAAAATCAAGTTGTCGATATCGTTCATAAAATTTATAAAGGTCTGAAACTTTCCAAAGAAGCGCGAATGGTCTTTCTAAACGTGTTTAAGGATTTCAACAAAGTTTAGCATTCTGGTCTCCTATTCAAGCCATGTCAACTTAGCATCTCTGATCATCTTTTCGATTGGTTCGGGAGTTATTTATAAAACCATATTCAACGTGTAGTGATTCATCGCCAAACTTCTAGGTGCTGCCGATTGAAGCCGGAGTTCCCCAAGGTTCCATCCTTGGCCCTCTTCTCTTTTAAGTTTACGTAAACAGAGGTAGATTTTAAGAATTTCAGCTGGTGGACAGTAGGGCCACCACACTGAATAATTTGGTGGTCCGCCAAGGATTTTGGTGGACACATCTTCCTCATCAGATAACTAACGATGTTTTGCAAGGTGTGTATTTTGACATTCAAGTCATTTTTATGATTTTACCACACTGTCAGTGACAGTTTGAAAATTTGTGTTTTCATGCATGTAGTACACCACAGTAACATTGAGGTTACTGGTAGCTTGATTATTTGCTTTTATTTTTTTTCTTGGGTGAGCCAGTGTTACAACAGAAGAAATGATGTACTTCAAACCATGAATTATCTGGTGAAGGGGCCTGGCTGTAAAGACACAGATAATTTAGTCAATAAAAATGGACCAAACATTACCATCTGATATTTCATAAATATTTTATTGACATTAATTATTGCACATGTTGTCTTCAGTACTGTACATGTAGCATTTTAAGTTTCTTTTCCATGTGATCAGATCATCCTAATCAAAAGATCACATTTTTTATTTAAAACAAAATTCATTTTAAGTCTATCAAGAAGTCCAGCCATAGACAGTGCTTTATGATACTTTTTTTTTATTAAATAAATTGACAATCAAAATCATTGTGCTTTCATCATAAGGAAGTAAAAGTAATATTTCAATTTTGTGTGTAATTTCAAAAAGAGAAATCAACACAAACTTTAAATTCTTTTCTCCATTTTATCAAACATATTCCAATCTGTTTCAGTGATACCAAATGTTATACCATAAATAAAAAGCATGATGGTGAACACAAACTTTAAAATCTTTTCTGCATTCTCAATGTTATTGGTTCAAGTGTCAATCTCATTCTAGCTCTTTTATGTCATCTTCAATATGATCTGCACCATCTCAATGTTATTGGTTCAAGTGTCAATCTCATTCTAGCTCTTTTATGTCATCTTCAATATGATCTGCACCGTCTCAATGTTATTGGTTCAAGTGTCAATCTCATTCTAGCTCTATTATCTCATCTTCAATATGATCTGCACCATTTTGATCATCATCCTGCACACGCTTTCCATATGGCTTCACATCAGGCCTTCTAGCTCTCTGGCCTCCTTCTATCCTTAGATGAATGGCTGGAAAAGGATCAAAGTCATCCTGGTCAGGAGAATGCACCAAGATTCTCACCAAGTCCAACAAGCTTTCTTTACCAAGACTACTCGTCCAGTCTGATTTAACCCTTTTCATCACTGAGAAGCCTTGTTCACATATAGCAGATGATGCTGGGGTACATAGGATAAAATCCACCAGGCCTAAGATGTTTGGGTACTTCATCTTGTACATGGAATTGACATCAGACCACTGTAGCTTTCGGGGATCAGTCTTCCTGTTAAAAAAAGTACATATTGAAAGTAAAGAGATTGACGTGCACATGGAAAACATTTTCATAGCTATCAATATTAACCTATGATTACTGTCACATGATAAGGCAAAATACTCACCTGCTACATAGTTCCTTAACAAGAAGAGCCCATTCAGTCTCAATTGCATCCACACTGATGTTCTGTGCCTCTAGAAGGGTTTCAAACTGCTTGATGAAGACTTGCACCTCCTCATCACCAAAGCCCATAAAGAATAAAATAGAAAAGTCAAACTTATTTTATGATGTCAATTTTGTGTTGCATAATGATAATCATAACTTAAAGGCTGATGAATATTCATTCAGAATAAGGTGTAATTTTGTGGTTAATTCTTTAACAGAAGTATATTAAATAGAAACCCAACCTTGGTCAATCAGCTATTCTTGAACCAAACATCCATACCCATCTTGGCATTACTCTCAGTCGTGATCTGTCCTGGCAAAATTACATCACCTGCATAACCAATGAAGCTAATCACCTTTTAGCACTTCTCCATTGACTCAAATATAAACTTTCACACAAAGCATTGACTAGACTGTATTTCTCTATGGTTCGACCAATCTTTGAATGCGGCTATTCTAACTATATAAAGGATGTTCGTGTGCTCCCTCCTATTGCCAACTGCAACCATTGTGTGGTTGGACCCAATTTACTTTTTAGAAGAAAAAGAGCCACTGCGTTTTAGAGACGCATTTGGTATCACAACAGGGCTGATTTTAACAACTTCAAGAATTACCTGAGCGGCATCAATTAGGAATCTTGCTTTGTTTCTGATAATGTCGACATGTGTTGTGACACATGGTCGCAAACTTTTCTTGATACTGCTGAACGTACTGTCCCTAACCGCAATATTGACGTTAGACCCTCTGATCTATCATGGAATAACTCCGAACTTAGATTGGACTAGGTTTTGTCGCTTACGTAATGACTATCAAGATCAACTCAGACGAGCTGAATATGAATATGATAACAAACTTAAGATCAACTCTGACGAGCTGAATATCAATATGATAACAAACTTCGTGCAGATTTGAACAATCCGTCTCGGCAAAATAAAAGCTGTTGGAGAACAGTTAAATATTTCTTAAACTGTAACAATACATCTGCCATTCCTTCTCTCTTTAATGACAATAAGCATATTACTGACAACTTGGCAAAGGCAGAAGTATTTAATTCTTTTTTTCTCAAGCAGTGTGAGCTTGACTCTGCAACTGCTTCTGTCCCTGAGCTACCTAGTCCCCCTATCAATACCATTAACTCAATAATTGTATCACACGACAAAGTTCTGGATATCTTGATGAGTTTAGATGTGTCTAAAGCCTCAGGCCCCTATGGGATGGTGCTAAGCTCCTAAAGGAAGCTGCACGTATGATTTATAAATCACTCACTAAACTTTGCAATTTGTCTCTTAGCAATAAGAAATTTCCTAGCTTATGGAAAAATGCGAATGTTATACCGATCAACAAAAAGGGCCAACATAATCTGTGCAACAATTATCGACCTGTGTCGTTACTTAGCTGTGTAGGCAAAGTACTCGAAAAAATCGTCTTCAAACATACTTTCAACTTCTTCAGAGAAAACTTACTTCTTTCTGCTCATCAGTCTGGATTTATACCTGGAGATTCAACTATTAATCAGTTACTTATTCTGTGTCACGAACTATGTCTTGCGGTGGATCTGCAGAAGGAGGTCCGCCTAGTATTTTTGGACATTAGGAAGGCATTTGACAAGGTATGGCATCCTGGTTTGTTATTCAAATTAAAGGAAAATGGTGTTGGTGGTGATTTGCTCAACTGGTTCTCCGATTACCTAAAAAACCGCCACCAACGAGTTGTTATTCAAAGTCATACATCAGCTGGGGAATGGTACATGCTGGAGGTCCCCAGGGGTCCGTTTACGGACCAACTTATGTTCCTAATTTAGATCAACGATATAGTCGATCTAGTCAAAACAAATATTAAGTTATTCGCCGATGACACATCCCTTTTTCTGACGGTCGACATACTACTGAGGCAGCTCACATGATTAATTCCAGCCTTAGTTCTATTGACGAATGGGCAAAGGACTGGCTCATAACTTTTAATGTCCAAAAAACTGATAGTATGCTGATCTCTCGGAAGATCAATACTCCCGTCCACCCCCCCCCCTAGTGTTTCAGGGTCACACTCTACAAGATGTCGATATGCATAAGCACCTGGGAATTACGTTCCGTTGCGACCTGCGATGGTCTACTCATATTTCTGGCATTATATTGAGAGCAGAAAAACTACTGAACATTATGAAAAGTCTCACAATTCGCCTTGATCGCCAAACTCTCGAAACAATTTATATGTCTTTCATCAGACCAGTATTGGAACCTGGAAGTCCTGTCTGGGACGGATGCACCATAAACGATGCAGAAAAACTCGAAGGAGTTCAGCTGACTGCTGCCCGAATAGTTACTGGAGCTTTTGCCGGCACTGCCAATGCCAAAATATATGAAGAACTAGGATGGGAGACTGTAGCTACTCGTAGAGAAAAAGCCAAACTGTCATTAATGCACAAAATTCAAAACAATCTTGTTCCAAATACTTTACAGTTGATCATTTCCAGTGAGCAAGTGCCACGTGATCACAATACACGGCAGAGATTCAACCTGCCCCATTTCAGAGCACGAACCGACCTATTCAGTAGTTCATTTTTTCCCTCAACAGTCAGACTTTCGAATGAACTGCCTTTGGACATCAGGAACTCTAAATCACTAGCTATTTTTAAATCCAAACTACATATACGATTCTCTCAGCGACCAATCAATGCTAAACTTTATAACTTCGGCAACAGATACTTTTCTATATTACATACTCGGCTACGTTTAGGTAGAAGCCAGCTGAACTCTCACCTTTACAAACTTGGTTTAAAACCTTCTCCCAGCTGTAGGTGCGGGGCACGAAATGAAGATGTATGGCACTATATTTTTGCATGTCATTTGTTTATTAACGAGCGGTCAGTGTTAGATTCATTAATATTGAATTATGCCTCTTTCTCGTTACAAACTGTTCTGTATGGATCAGTCGAATGTACTCTCCAGGAAAACATCCAAATATTCTCCGCAGTTCAAAACTATATTTCCAAAACGTCTCGTTTCTCTGCCGCTGGAATTGGATAATTATCTTTCTAATAATAGACCAGCCTATGGTACGTTTCTAGCATTACAACCTGAATATTGTATTTTACACAGAGTCATGAGAGTGTATGGTGATGATCATGATTATATGCCCCCTGTCTGTCTGCGTCTTGGTGCGTGTTTTCTTCCCCATGTCTTGTGGCTTGACTGGCCCGGGCGTCAATAGGCCAGGCCAGTCTTGACCATGTGTGCGTTAATATTCTGTAATGTCCTTGTCTCCTTCCCGCAAACGGGATTAATATAGGGCTAAGCCCTTTTTTCCAATCGCTGATGCGATTCATTGTACCTTGATTCGTACTTGACGAATAAAATGTGTTTAAACTAATGTGGCTGTGTTCTTTTTGACAACTGCAGCAAAACTCTATCTGACCTTCCGGACTCCATAAGAGTTTGAAGCAGCCGAAACATGTACCGGTGTGTTAAGGCACTTGTCCAAAACTAAATTGCTCCAGGAACTTGAATGGCCAACTGTCGATAAATCACGCAAATGCTTGAAGTTCATTCTACAAAATGTGCAATAACCTATTGACCTCTTTCTCACTTTTCTCAATACACCTGTCAATCATATTTCCATTCGGCGTGTGTGTGTGCGTGTGTGTTATTCATAAGAAAAAAGACAGGAATAATACACTGCCAGAAACAGTTATTTATGACAGGGAACAGCTTACTCTGTCATGTTCTAAAGTAGAATGCTCCTACTTTATGAAAAAACTGCAGGATTAATTATAGCCCTGAACGTCTTCAAAGCTGTTCAGGACAAGCAAAATGATCGTGAATCTATTGTTTTTGTGCATATTACATTTTGCCATGAAGGCAAGCTATGCTTAAGTTTACCTTAAATAGTTCATATTGCCTGAAGGTCTTTTAAAATGTGGCTAGAAATGACACTTGCCCCATAGATTTAACATGCGACATTCTGCTTCCATAATGAAGCTCTACATTTATAATCAAAACTTCACATATTTAGCTAACTCATCATTTCCCATGTCCATATTTATTCGTTATTATGTGGGTTGTCTTTACAGTGTTGTACATTTTCAAGCTGGTGCTTCAAAATGTACAACAAAACAACTATCCAAATAAGTAATTGTGTTTGACTACAATTAGGAATCGTTTCCATATATACTGTAATGAAATTTCTTGAAACTATGATATAAATTGCTTTTGGAGTATTAGCAATTCTTCCGAGTTTGTATCTAAAATTAAAAAATTAAAAGCAAAATATGTCAAATGTTTTGATTTTTCTACACGGTACACAAATCGAACCATTGATGAGGTCAAAAGTTCTCTTTCAGGATTAATAAGCAAAATGTTTAAATATAATGGGAAACCATACATAAATATAAATTCATATGCAAAGAAGCATATTGGTCACACAATAAATATTCAAAAAGAAACGTTCAATCTTACATTGTTGAAACTTTGATAGATCCTATGAAATTTCTGTTGGAAAATACTTTTATTCAATGCAGACCATTGGTTTTTCAACAAGTAAAAGACAATCCAATGGGTAGCAACTGCTCCCCATTACCTGCAGATTTTTATTTAACCTGGCCCGAATTTAAGTATATGGATAAATTGATGAAAAAGAATTTTCAAATGGCTACAAATCAATGAAGGAGCCAAAGATATATTAATGACATTGCTTGTGTAAATGTAGAAATATTCAGTGAAATACGGTAGAGCAATAACTCTGCGTTCTGTCATTGACCGCCATGTGGCGCTGCGGACAGCTTTCATCCGGGTATTCAATAGCGGGTCAACCTGAGTAGCGTCGGATACTATGATGTGTTAACGCATGGTGCAAACTGAGTGTTTTTTCTTGGCAAATGAAATAACCAACTGTAACTCATAGTCATGACAATGTTATCATTAATAAATACTTTTTGAAGAAAGTAATGCAATCAAGCAATAAACCCAATACATATTGTTGTGGAGTTAATCACATTTGATTTTAATGTTAATTTAACTTTTAACGCTACCTGCCGACCCCCCCCCCCCCACACACACATACAGTAACACTGTAAAACTTGGGAATTCATCTACAATAACATATTCTGATGAGGTTGTCTACTCGTCTTTATTTTTGACACAATGACAACACACCCGGCAAATAAAATACAATCGACTTCTTAAAGGTCTTGGACCAGTAACCCCTCAAGGTGGGGTCAACTGATCCACAACTTTTGATCGAGTACTGAATACTGTTGCTGTGTCTATTGGATGTCAATATCACAGGAGCAGAGCATCCCAAATTAAGTCCCATCATCATTTTGGATAGGAAAATACTTATCAACTGTCAGTTTTAGAAAGGCATTACTACTCTAGAAATATTTTAAATCATGTGATAACTATGTGTATTTTTGGAGACATGTTTGGCGCGGAACGGTCAATCATGAAGGTAAGGTACACAAATGCACCTGTAAAAAAAATCTAATCACATGACCCCCCATTTTCTTGGTTTTAGCTTGCTGCTACCGGTATAAACTTGAAGCAGAATGCAAAGGAAGTTGCGGTTTTACGTTTTAAATAGGAGAAATAAGCCAGCGAATGTCGCTATTTTAACATGTAAATGCATAAGGCCTAGGTTACTGGTCCAAGACCTAAAACACGATGACCAATGTTGTTTTATCCTACTCGATCCTCCATTATCGCCCACGATGAACCGGGTCACATTAAATCCTTGCAACAGGAGTCTTACGAAATCCTCATGCTGTTGAGTCCATATTATGTGCTATGTCGATAATTTGTTATATGTGATCATTGTATTATCTTAATAACTGTCGAAGAATGTTCTTTATTGTTGCATTTCTTTCGACCATTCACATAGTCGAGTGGCGCTATGCAGGAATGTAACAAGGTTTACAAGCAGAATGCGGTTCCCGGTCACCATGGTTCAAATGGATTTTTCACTTTTTTAACACAACATACGAACAAATGCAATCATGCTCTGCTCTAATATGATCTTATCTTTCGTGTGTGTAAAATTTATTAGCAGATATTACGTGAAAACGAACATTTTTGGCACTTTGATTGCCGAAACATACAATGTTATCACAGTGTTTGCAAATCCGCCGAGACCAATGTTTACCCGCAGGTGAGTACCCGGATGAAAGCGATGACTCGCGCCGTGTAGTGGAGGTTTCTAGAAACTTAAGAAACTGCCGTTCCCTATTGGTAAAGAAATTTACCCTATAGATATCCATTTGGAAGGTAACAATTCAGATTGTTTCAGAGATGCGTTTCTGGACTTGAATATTCGGGTCACTAGTGACAGGTTAGGTATTAAAATCTATCACAAAATAGCTGAGTTTAACTGAAGTAGTTAACTATCATTTTCCGGACAGTAATATTTCGGAAACCATTGGATATAATACAATTTTGTCACAAATTGTGATATATGGTCGTATTTGGTCTAAATGAAGAGAAATAGAGCTTTATTGTTTGGAGACTCAAAGTGAGGAATAGGTGTGATCACGGGATTTGTTTTACATTTCTGGTGCAGGATGTCCATTGTTGCAGCACTTGTAAATATTTCTCTCCATGTGTACTCATGGTCCTGCTGCAACTGTTTATTTCATAGTCACTGGAACTGAATATAACGCCCCAGTTTGTTCCTACTTCAGTTATACACTGGCAGGGGGTTAACTAAGATAAGCTATCCAGCTAGAAAGTATACATACTGGTTGAGGGGTAAGTCAAATTGTTCTTACCTGAACTTGTACTTTACACATTTAGTAATTATGTTTGGTTTGACAGGTATTCTTCTTCATAACGAAGCACTGCATTTATAAGGAAAACTTCACGTATTTAGCTAATTCATTATTTGCCACGTCCATATTTATTCATTTTTATGTGCGTTGTCTTTGCTAAATATTTAGCTTAGACAAGGAGCCGCTTCTCAAAGAGACATGTACGGGTACGGGATCCGAAACATGTCCTGAGTAGTTGCCCTCTGAAGACCGTTTAATTTATTTGGGCTGCTACAGCCTTTGTCAAAATTCAACAGAAGAACGTGCGCAGTGTGGAAAATATTACCACCATATGTATACAGGTGAGACAGTGACAGCTTAGCTTATGGAGAGTAAAGAGTTCGGACTGTGGAATAGGGTTATCACTACTAAGAAGTGGTTCAGGACAAAAAGACACAAATACAATGTTTGAAGTCAGTCGATATTGCTAGTTCATAAAACTACAAATATTATATGTTTCCCCCGGATGAATAAATTGATGGTGGCTGGAGTGCATATACGGCCGAACGTGTGCTGTGACGAGGGTACGCAGATTCATTATCGTACTTGCACAAGCCCAGCGCCATCTAATGGCGGGAAGAATTGCTCTGGGACAGAAACCACGAAACTGAGTTGCAACTCTACGGTATGCAAAGGTCCGAATATAATTTTGCGGGAATCTACATATATCTTTGATCCATTTCAATAATTCAGCGTTGCTGTATGAATTTAAATAGAAAATAAAAAAAATCATTAAAATCACACACACACACACACACACACACACACACACACACACACACACACACACACACACACACACACACACACACACATATATACATATGCGTGTGTATGTTATAACCATCCAGTATTACATCATGTTAGAATAAAAGTGCATCAGGGGCATAACTAATGCATTATGGTTTCTTCCATGGAAAGATAATTAGTAAATTTACTTTTAATTCATGAATACCTAGTATGTGTAAACCAAACGCGCATGTTTGCTTTACAAAAGGACACGAGACATACAGCCTCTGCCTGGTCACGTATCCTTGAATTGCCGTCGAACTGATTTCATACGTACAAGAGCGGAGAAGTTCCAGTAGTCAGGCCCCTGTATTTAAAATGTGTTTTTTTTTCTGTGACAGCATGGTGTGCCAAATATGTTATGCTGCATTGCCTGTTAGTTCGCTTGAAACCAGCGGCAGGGGGACGTTTCATGGAGTACCATTTGTTAAAACATTTCTCTAATGTTAGTGAAGTACTGAGTACACTTTTGTCGTGGTTCTCGCAACTAAGTGGAAAAAAAGTGTGGCCCGCTTGTTCTCCCTACGCAATTGCATGTAGCTTTTCAAACGTTAGGCCGATTCTTTAGTTTTTTTCCCGCATTATTATTCCTCAAAAGGCATCGCAAGGCATGCGGGTGCGTGTCACGCGAAGGAAGTGCGCTCTTTGCCGCCGATGTCCCTCTTCAAAAGCCACATTGAGTCCATATCAAGGGAGGACATGACATGCGGTAGCGGCAGCGCTTCTGAAAAGGAGTGAAAAAGGAAGCAGCATTGTACGCACTTAAGCCGGAGCAATGATATTGAATTGTATTCATTTGCATATTCTCAAAAGTGACCGCAATAAAATTCATGGCAAGTGGGCTGTGCCCATCTCTTGCAAGGCTTCACCGCGGCTAGATTAAAATTTGCACATTATCCTTTCAAATCACCTCTTGACTCTCTTTGCCCTTTAACTCCCCCCCCCCCCCCCCAACAAAGAAAAAAATCCCATCATATCAATCCGTGGCGTGCGCCTTTGACCTTTATAATAATTTCTTAGCCCTCGTCTAAATTAAATAATTATGTTAAATATTTGATCACGCTGTTGTTCTTTCATTAGAATGAAAATTTTCTATTTCGTTTTGTGGGATGATGTTTCAGCTGTGTGTTAATCCGGCGAATACCGGTGCAAAGATGAAGTGACTTGTCTAGTGCCATACAACAGATGTGACAAACACGACGACTGCCTTGAGGGCCAAGGCGAGCTCCAATGCACTTTGATGCAAATCCTTCTGGGTGGTTTATATAATGGTTCGTAACGTCCACAGCGGTGACGGGTTTGTTTACACATCCAAGAATGTGTGCGTAATATTCAGCAAATGATCTTGACAGGCCTTACTTTGCTTTTGCTTGTTGACTAACAACATAAATATTGAATTTGTGCAAGAAAATATGTATTGACTCTCTGACTTTCGAATAATTTGTGATACAGACATAATCCGAGATATATTTAATATCCATAACTCACTGTAAATGTACAGTTTGCGCTCTCGGAGATTTGTTTTTGTCATGGCCGTTCATTCATATATGTTGTTTTTCCCCATGTTTGTCCTCTGTAACTTTGTTATGACCAATCAGAGATACCAACAGAACCATATTCTCTCAAATGTCTACCATTCTTTGCTGATAGAAAGTCCGAAGTACAATATTTTTGAATGATTAATGTTCAAAAACAGGTAGATGGTAGAGTTTTTCAACGCTGTTCGTCTCGAAGCGACCAGAGAGCAATTCAATAACAACAGAGTGTGGTTACTGCCTGTCTGGCATCTATCACCCATATTATGGTACCAATAGGAAATTGGTTTAGGTGTTTGAGGAGGAGTTGATATAATATGTGTTCAAAGACCAAGCACTGCATATGATTTTATATAAGTGTTCGACAGTATCAGTACTATGAATTAAAGTTACAGAGCTAGCATGATCATTTGTTGCTTTTCGGACGCAACCAGCGTTAAGTTTACCACGTTGTCAATATTTCCAAACTTTGATGTTATCATTCATCATACAATTCATAACGTCTGTCCTGCTGGGTAGGACCGCCATAAATGCATATTTTCTGCTTTCCGAACTGTCATCATCGAACCATAACACAACCATTTGTCATTTCAAATGTCGTCTTCTTTGTCACAGACGGAAACATGAACTATGATTTTCGTGACCTCAAAGCCGAAGTGTAAGTGTTTTACATGAAAATTTAGTATATGTCATGTCTGTACAATGGATAATGAATCAGCAGACTTAAGCATTAAAATTCGGAAAATTGTTGTGAAATGATTAGATGAAACATATTTTATTGAAAACACAATTGGCCGACAGGCTCACCAGCCTATATGAGGGAACCTTGCACTTTTACAACCGGACAACATTAAATACACTGTGAAGACCAACACACAAATAGATAACATACCAGACCAACAATAAGAAAGGAAGGAAGGGGAACGAAGGCGATGTGTGAGCATTGTTAGAGTAACAGTACTTATAGTACTTATACCGTTTACTGACTTAAATCCAAGTTATATTTTGAATCTCCCAGAAAGTTTAACGTGCTTGTGAAGGCCTTGAATTTATCCTCGTTTTGTCTCTCAGTAATTCCTCTCCTTTCGATTCCAAATAAAACAGTTTTCAGGTTAGAAATACCAAATGTGATTATTTTATATTGCAGTTTGTTTCTTAGTACCACATATTTGTTACATTCGAAGAAACAGTGATGAATAGTCTCCTAATTTGTTCCACATGAGCACGATGGAAACTCAGCAACTCCAATTTTAGACAGATCACTATTAAGCTGACTGCAGCCCATTCTAATTCTAGATGAATTATAGCATATTTCTTTTCTCCTTAATAGCACGGTTCATTACGTTTTAGTTTAGTCCAATTAAGTACCCTTTTAAAATCAGGATAATGAATTCCACTCACGAATGGCTTGCTGGGAAAAAACGAGTTGTAAAGTGTGGGTTTCTTGGCATCAATAATTCTAATTTGTTTTGTACGTTCTCGAACTTTTTCTTTTTGAGAGATACGATGGGGCTAATCCAATTATAATTTTGAACAGGAGTACCAATTTTGTTTCCTTCTACGCTCGGTTAAATTCCCCCAGCATTTTCTCGATACAGATTTGATGTAGATTCGTGGGGGCAGGTGCTCATGTCATAACCCGATCTGCAGCCAGCTGAATAGTTTGAAGTATGTCCTTGTCCAGTTTCGTGCATCCATCCCAGACTACACTGGCCTACGCCAGGCAAGGAAGTACAGATCAAAAATAGAGAGATTCAAGAGATTTTCTGCTTGACTTATACTGCAAGCACTTCAAAACACTAGCTAGTTTCTTTTTCCCTTTGCAATGACATGATTGATGTGTAATGACCATAAGAGATTGGCAGACGAACAACCAAGATGTTTGTGCACCTCTACATTTTCAGGAGTCTCATAATTGAAAGTCAGGTTGGGATGAACTTCAGGGACATTTTCCAACTTACTATCAATCATTTTGTCTTTTTAGGATTGAAAGAATGAGCCATTGATGTGACCAACGTGATAATGATTCAAGGTCCTGATATAAGGCCCCAACTGCCTCTGTTGGATTGTCATCTGTAATGAAAAGTGCCCTGTCGTCAGCAAGGAGACGAATTTCAGAGCTAAATATCTCTACAATGTCGCTTACATAAACAAGAAACTGGAGAGGTCCCAAGGATGAACCCTGTGGGACCTCCGCTTCGACTGTCCCCCAAATTGAAGCCTGACCCTTTGTTCTTGGCTTTAGATAATCATTCAACCATGAGATAAGTGGGCCACAGATGCCTGCATTTTTAATTTGTGTATCAATACTTGGTGATACACTCTGTCGAAGGCTTTGGTAATATCACAAAAAACTACTCTTGCGTCCTTTTGGGTTCAATTGCTTTTGAGAATTCGTGACACAGATATACAAGCTCATTGACAGTCACAATCTCGGGGTAGAAATCCAGATTGGTTTTCAGATAATCAAAGTTGTCTCGTAAAACTTTGAAGTTGTGCCTAAAAACTGCACGTTTAAACTCCTTACCTTACACAACTAAATAAAGAAATAGGTCTTTAGTTTTTACAAAGTTTTATGTGCTGAGTAACTTTGGGGAATATGACTTTGTTTGGGGGAATATGAGGTGAGGCCAGGCTCTTCACATGTGCACAGAATATGCAGGTTTACATGATTGTTGACAGTCCACAATGCAAGAAAGAGGTACAGCCTCGCCCTTTTAGCACCGATGTGTTTAGTGCCACGACAGTTTGATATCAGTGTGATATTAGTGTAAGCGACTTGCCCACATCAGGTTCCAATTTGAACCTTTTGTGGTTGCACACAGTGGGGTGTAATAAGTGTGCACTGAATGTACACTGCAAGAGGGACATGTCTCTTTACATTGAAGCCACATTTCTGCCCAGTTGCACATTTAATTTGCATCATTAGATAAACAGATAGATAGATATATGTATAAAGGTAGACAGACAGTCAGACAGAAAGAGAGACAGACAGAAAAACAGACGGACAGACATACAGACAGATATGTAGGTAGGTACGCCGACAGGCAAAAAGAGAGATTGCGACAGAAACAGAAAGAAAGCAAATCGAGAAATTTAATTGTATGAAGGTTGTGTGGATGTAAAAGTCAAAGAGCATAGAGAGAGTGGTCTCAGCGTTATCCTGACTGGATTGTTTCAGCGTTATCCTGATTGGATGGTCTCAGCGTTATCCTGATTGGATGACCAGTGGTCGATTGTCTTTCTCACATGCCATAATGAATTTACTTTGAATCTTCTCAATTTCTTTGTGTAGCAAAGTTGCCACTAAATTCAAATAGCAAGACGCCACGCTTACGAAGGTCAACAAATGAGGTCATCTTTGACAAATTACCTCCATGTGACCTATGGTGCAACATCATGCACCTTATCTTAAATAGTATCTTGGATCACTGTGATCAACCTGAGAGAAAATTTGAGAAAGGTCTTCATGACTGCTTTCAATTGTGTGTTTTATAAATAGGGTGATGTCCGAAACAAACCTTAAATGATCAAGTAATGTTCATAGGGAAGTTGGAAGTACAATCTGATTTAATTTGTATGTTTTGATTCCCACTCGTACACTCAATGCACACTGAACATTTGAGAAGTGAACATCTCCCAAGGTTACCAAATCGACACTGACATTACAATGCTTTGATTAATCCATCCCGAAAAAAAATCTTCCAAATGTGCATATAATTTTATGGTCGTCTGCTTTTATGTTTCACTTAAAATTTACGAAAACAGAAAAATTTTTGGATGAGAATTAGAGATGTAAATTATCTTGATGACGTGCTCCTATTCAACGGCTTTTCTGGCAAGGGCTAAGTACAAACGACGGGCTTCTTGGTGATTTCTTCATGTATTGTAAAATGGAATACTGGAAAGTGGTCACTTATATCGCAGTACAAGATTCCACTATATGCGGAACTTTCTTCACCATAGTCATTTGAAAAGATATTATCAATAAGTGTTGCTGAGCGAGAAGTGACTCTTGTTGGCCGATTTATGAGGGGAATAAATGAGTTTGCATACCTTATATCCAAAAATTCATTTGTACTTATATGACTGTCGTGTTTTATGAGATCAATGTTAAAATCACCCATTAGATAGCATATTTTTTTTTCTCCTCATTTGTATGCTTTTCCATAGCATCTTTCATATAGTCATTAAAATCTGTGACACTGGTGTTTGGAGGGCGATATACAACACCTAAAATTACATTTTGTTCATTTGCTTTCAGTATATTTTCAACTTCAATAAAAAGTGACTCATATATGTCGTGATTCAAATTCAGTTCATTCCATTCATGCACCTGCAGATGTTCTTTAACAAACAGAGAAACACCAGCTCTGTTTTATAGGGTCTGGTTTGGGCAAAGTGTGTATACACACACAGACACACACACACAAAATAAGAAATAAACCAATAGTCCAGGCGAAGCTGGATAGGCAGGGCTTTGGACTGTCATGTGAACATAAGTGTGTTACAATTGCGTAGACGCCAAATATCAAGTAGGTCAAGCTCATCCAGTAATAATTCATTAAAGCTTTGGGTATATTTGGAAGGGGGGTAAAGACCGCCGCCTCGTTTATCAAGTTCAGGAACGTCATCGATCAATATGTCAAGAATAACAAACCTGTTGTTCTGATCAGTTATTACATCAATAATACTATGATTAACTCTATTTGGTATGAGGATCTCTACACCTCTACTATTTGTGGTTCCATGTGCATTAAAGATATAAGCCCGCATTCATTTTTCCACACCAGTTTCTGAGCAGCTGTTGGTCTCTTGCAAAAAGATGATCCCTTGGTGAAATTCCCTAAACCAGTGAAACATGGATCTTGTTTTGAAAGTGTCAGCTATGCCTCTTAAATTATGAGAAAAAAGCTGAAAGGAAAAAGACATGCATTAGGAGGCGGAAGCAGACATTTAAATCAACATGATAGAGAGAGAGAGAGAGAGAGAGAGAGAGAGAGAGAGAGAGAGAGAGAGAGAGAGAGAGAGAGAGAGAGAGAGAGAGAGAGAGAGAGAGCAAGTCTTAGTAACACCGATCTGAATGTCTGTGTCTAGATGGGTATAACATAATACCAAAAAGACTGTTTAAAATTAGGAAGAATGTACCAGCTGGCAGATGACCATGTTAACCCTCCAAGCAGCTGTGGCTTTTGAGTTACTGTAACTTCACTATAGTTTTTTTCCACAAATGGTGCAAGACACGTAATAAGATACAAGTAGAAACCATGACATCACCTGTGGATAAGTAGCTAATAGCATATTGCAGCCTGTTGTTCAGTTCATTGATCACAATGTTGCACGAGTACCAAAGATAATTTGATACTATGTGATTAACACATGGATATTCCTTAAGTTCTTGCAGCAATACAATGAGTTCGGTACAAAAGTAGAACCAAAGTTGTCGCATTTTAATTTATGCCATTTAGATGAATGCACAAAATTTATTTTCGAATATTTTCAAAACTGTTTATAACAGAGATGCCATTCCAACTTCAATTTATATGTCTGTGACTTGGCTGCATCCAATGAAACCAAGAACTAAAGTTGTAGCATTTTGATGGATGCAAATTAGGCAAAAACACAAGATTCTAATCTTGAATAGCTTCGAAACTATTATAGACAGAGGTGTTATTTCAACTCTTATTCATAAGTTTGTGCTATAGGCACATCCAATTGACCACAAACAGGAGAAGTAATCATTTAATTGATTCTAATTTGGGGCGATTAAATCAGTTAAATAAGGTACAGGTTTCTGTCATTCACTACATTATTTAAGATTTTTGCTGCAGCTGCATCCACTTAAGCTTGAATCACACACCAACAGATTTGCTTCGGAAGCAAATTATTTTTGGTTTTGTCCCCATGTAGCGCCAGTGCTCATCAGTCGCTATCTTGGTCTCTGGTTCAGCGGTATTTGTAGCAAGCGGGTGCGTTAAGAAATGCCAGCCTTGATTTTTACCCTTAAAAAAGCAAAGGTAGTGATCTAGTCTGAAAGCAAGTAAACAAGCATTGCTGGAAGATTTTTCAATGATTTGCAAGTATTTCACATGATACATTCGCATTTTTGGAACTGTTTCCCTTGTATTTTTGCCCGCCCTGAACATGTAGAGTAAACACATTAGATGCAATGATTTTTGAGACCAAGGCCAGGAAGGGCCTATGTTGATAACGTTTGATGGGCACAGGCATGGTCCTGTGTACAAAGGTTCCACGACATAAATACACATGTATATATATATATATATATATATATATATATATATATATATGAAGGGGCTCTGTTGATAGCGTTTGGAGAGCACAGGCATGCGCCTGTGCACAAAGGCTCCAGGACACAAGTATATGTAAGTATATATAAATAAATATATGTATGTATGTATATATATATATATATATATACATATATATATATATATATATAATATATATATATATATATATATATAATGCCAGCTGCTTCAAAATAGCATATGGACACTTCTGAGGACCCCCGGACCGCAATTTGTTCAATAAGTGATGCTGCAATTTTTCCAATTCATCCGCTGTTTTCGACTTTTTGTCGTGATCTTTTTCTTTTTCATAAATTTTGCGTTTGAGCCCTTTTTTTTTTTTTTGAAAAATTCATTTTGGATCAAAGTGCTCAAAGCGTTTTTGTAAAAAGCATTTGTATGACTTTTTCGGAAAACAAATTTTCAAACTAAATAAATGAATTGTTATTAACAAGGACTCAAATGCATTGATAGGCTTTTGGTTTTGGTTTGTTTGTTTTTCTAGTAGACCAGAGTTCTTCATCTATGATCAATATTGCAGTTTGAAAAACGACTTATAACGAAATGAGACATTTTTGTGAAAATAATTACATCATTTTCCATAAGCATTTTAGTGTTATAATGGCTTATTTAAAGTTATGTAAACCAAAGTATTGTCTTCAAAATAACTTACAAACGCATTTGTCTCCCTAAAGTTCTTATTGAACATGTAAAAGATGCGCATACCTTACTCGAACGCTGTTTTACTCACCTTATCTTACACTCTATTACTACTACCGTATATATATATATATATATATATATATATATATGTATATATATATATATATATATATATATATATATATATATATATATATACATATATATATATATATATATATATATATATATACATATACATATACGGTAGTGGTTCTTGTATTGTTTACAAAATAAAAATTAAACTGTTTTTCCAATTTTCTCTAAAATATTTTGGGGAACTCTGTGCATATGAGTCTCTTTGCAAGACACTATCGACATGTTTAGACAATGGACAAAAACTGTTAAAGTTTGGCTGACCTGAATCTATTTTCAAGGCAATTAAGCATTTTAGTAAAGGACACTACATTCAATATGTGAAAAAAGGCTAACGATAAAAAGGTAACACAAATATGTACTATATGCAAAAGTTTGATATTGAAAAAAATGTGAATGAATGACTGTCTTTCTCAATGTCATAGAGGAACTTCAAGTCAAGATATGATTTTTTTTTGCCTGGTCATCGGACTACATGTCAGCAGATCATGAGGACCATCGTAATCTTGTATACTGAATTGAGAGCACGGTTTTATGCACTTTGATTCATGATATGGAGGAGGTGTGGATGCATTCTGCTGCCCCTACATGTCAAAATAACACTTACTGTTAAATTGCAACCATTTGTGTCTCTTTCTCTCTCTCCATTTATATACATATATATCTGTCTATCTATCTATCTATCTATCTATCTATCTATATATTTATATATATATATATATATATATATATATATATATATATATATATATATATATATATATATATATATATATATATATATATATACATATATATATATATGTGTGTGTGTGTGTGTGTGTGTGTGTGTGTGTGTGTCCCTTATTATACTTAACTGCCTATTTTCTACCAGGCCGTATCATACGGCATTAATTTTCAAAGGAGTTAGGTCCTTTTTTTACTGTATGGTCCTTTTTTTACTGTATCTTTACTGACATTTTATATATATGTTGATCAAGACAATACGTTAGGTAGGTGACCCCATCGGTGATAAAATGTATCCTCTTTTCTATGTACGAATTAAATGTCTTCTTCCACATGAAACTTTACAGACACATAATGAAGAAAATGTTAAAAAGAATATATTTGTTATTAACTTGTTCTCTATGGATAAAATACTTGCCACTTAGAATTAAGTTATTCAGAATATAGAAAAGATTTCTGCTGATATTTTGGTAATTTCCAAGGACTACCCTCTCATAAAACACGTTTATCATTTCAGTTGGTATTAGTGTCTCCAGAGTGTTTATTGATCTGTGTGCAATCTCCATATCTGTGGGCAATTGTGTCCTATTTATCATATAGATTGAAAATGTTGAAATCCACTAATTGTATGTTTAAAGCCAACTTTAGCGATTACAAATAGCGCAAGATTGAAAATATTGTAGTCTAATTTCAATTGTACTTCAAAAGACAGAGAAAAAATATTTTCTTCCTCATGTCATCAGTTTCTGTAAATACTGCCTGCCAATTTGATAATATCAGTTGGCACTACATCTGGTTGTAGTTTCATAGATACCTAGTAAAAGTCTTCACATCGTATTTCACCAATGAACTTTTTTCACCGCAAATCTAAAACCTGGTTTATCATAATTTTCAATATTTGTGACAGGTTTAGGAAATCAAGTATCTTTTAACATAATTCTGATATTGTTAATAATCTAGAGGGTTCTTA
The DNA here is from genome assembly GCA_964020975.1 of Hermodice carunculata. Taxonomy (NCBI): domain Eukaryota; kingdom Metazoa; phylum Annelida; class Polychaeta; order Eunicida; family Amphinomidae; genus Hermodice; species Hermodice carunculata. Next base: position 62,298,461 of record OZ026618.1, on the reverse strand, counting down.
TCTTTTGTAATGTACTCATTGTACCAAATAACCGCTAGTATTACAGCTTAAAAGTTTCCAGACCATAATAAGTTGTTTGTAAAAATTAATGTCAGTATCTGTTTATGTTCCAGGTCGATACAGCATCTACCCATAAACAAGTCTTCTAGTTTAATGCTGGGCGAGAATGGTTGAAAGATAGCTTTCCGTTTAGCATTGGGTCCATAATACAGGCTTTCACCCACTACAGTAATAATGCATTTGCTTAGGTTTTAAAACCTTTCAACCACCATACTCGATTTTTTTTTATACACGGCATCATAATTTGACTTTTGCGATTCCACTCTTCCTTATAAACTTATAAATATCTGATTGCATGGTTTGGACAAAGACTAACTCTACATGCATCACTGACACTGGATAAAGTAGCTTGGAAGATGCTAGGGTCTTTATAACTAGGTTTTGTCCAACTGGTGACAGATTTTCGCGTTTTCCACACATTCAATACATCTCTAACAGACAACAGTCCTGGAGCAAAGTAAAGGTTGTTCATCAACTGCTCATTGTCGTACATAAAATTATGAATTCATCTTTACACCACTTAACAGGTAGCTGACCATCAACCTTATCTTGATTTGCTCTAATCCTTCGTGTTAAGCTTTTGACAAGATAACATGTTTAACCACAACATTGTTTGAAATCATCCAACACATTCAGTACACTTTTTTTCCTAATTGTAGAATTTGTATGAAAAAAAGAAGTATCATATGAGACATGTTGTTTTTTTAATTTATGGACATTGATTTTAATGCTTTTCATATCACTGCTCGTATGGATTTTTATTGTCAATAGTTCCAGGGCTAAAATAATAAGGAACCATGACAGGGGCATCCTTGTCTCGCAAGTCAAGCTACAGGAGAGAATTCACCAGTGTATCCATTGTTGATTACACTTGAGATATCCACATATAATATTATAACCCACTTTCTAGAAATTGTGCCAGGGTTTAATACACTTAAGGCTTGAATGATGCATAACCAGATTACAGTAGTGAAACCTTTTTTTTGAAATCAATTATCATTAGGAGTTCTGGTTTATTCCCTAACCCAACCATATATAAAACGTCTGCAAAAGTTCCTGTATTTTCACCTATGTATCGTTCTTTAACAAAAGCCGTTCGTTCTTTGTGTATTAATGTATTAGTATTGGCAAGAATTTGACAACTCGCTTTGCCATCACTTTAGCAATAATTTTGTGATCAATATTCAACAGAGGAATAGGCCTCCGGTTTTTCAGCTTTGTCCATCCCTTGTTTTTCTTTGGTATCAATCTTAAATAATGCCTCTCCTTTGATCAATGGATATTGTGACTGTATTATATGCATATTTAGATTATTTAATATGAATATTTTTGTATCTCTGGCCATAACGCCTTGTGTAATTCATTTGTGAAACCATTAGTTCCTGGACTTTTCCATTCATGAATTCCTTAATTGCCATCCAGCATTCTTCTGTTACATCTTGATCACATCTTGTTTTTTTTTGGTCTTTTAAGTTTAACATTTTTAGATTTTCCAGGAAGCACTCCATATTTCTGCAGATGGCAGCTGTTGAAAGACTACTCTTATAAAGGTCTTGGTAGAAATTTGTTTTTCTAAACCCAGCAGCCAAACCATCCAAGGCAAATGTAGGCCCTTCAGCCATCGGCTTCATGGCCTACATTATCCTTAGATGGTTTGGATTCAGTGCCTATCGATTCATCAGGCGATCTATCTTGCTGTATCACCAGCTCCACGCCAGTATTACTGACAGTATCTTCCATTTCCACCCGATATTACCTGGTTTACTTTGTAATCCATATTATTTTGCAGGAATACTGCAACACATTGGTTGTTGCTGGTACCATGTGCAAATATGATTTTTGCTCTCTACTCATTTCTCCATTTATTTTCTTTATTCTTTCTACCATGGGTTTTATGTAGAAAACATATACCTTTATGAAACTTTCTGATTCAGTGGCATATAGGCCATCTTTTAAAAGAATTTGCAATTCTCCTTACATTTAGGAAAAACAGCAGCACATATAACTTGTGTTTCATTTCAATTTGGTCAGAAGGAAAGTATAATGTGCACTGTTGCTCTCAGAATTGGGAACAACTAATAAGTATAACTGCATATGATGGGGTGAAATGTCATGTTAAATGTGACACTTGGTTGCAATAGAAAATAGTTTTCTTGCTTGTCTTGAGAATGAAAAACATGACCTATGAGATAAGATATGAATAGAAGCTGGTTGTGCAGGATTGTATCAGTAGTCCACAACAGTACCATCAGGAAAATAAGGAGGGGCTCTAAACCCTCTAGCAGTCTGTCCAAATTGAAATACAAGTACACATACACCCCCCCCCCCAAAATACAAACTTAGGCCTGAGAACAAAATCTAAATTTTTATCTATACTTTAAGTCCTTTTCAATAGTGAGTCCAGTGTCAGGAAGAATGAAATTATACCCTTACCTATGCTGACACTCCCATAATGAACAGAGTGCAGGTAAATCCTAATCCCTGGTGACAAATGCTCCACAGGTACTGTCCCACGGTTCCAAGTCCTATGGTAGGTGCCAAGCAGTCTGGTCCAAATCCCACAGTGGTACGCATAGGCACGGTGCTGGTGCTAATCCTACAGAGGTAAGGTTTGGTTCCAATATGGTACATATAAACACCAAAGATACCAGTCCACTCAAAGGCACTGTCTCACAGGTATAAATGAGTATCTGCTGTAGCAAAAGCTCACAGTCCCACTAGCTTGACGACACACAGCTTCTCTCTCTCAGATCTCAGAATTCTCCTCCTCATTCCTGAAGGGAGCTGCTTTATATACCCGTGCTGAGAGCTTTTACCACTATTCTGGAGTTTTCTAATAAGTCACAAAATTCAATTCTCTTAGAGCTTTCTAAACCACTTCAGGGCTTTCCCTTTGTTTACAGTGAAATTAGTCATACCCATATGAATCTAGGTCAACATTCTAAATTATTCTATTGTTTACCAGTAACATGTGAGTCATTCCAACAAATCTGGGCCAACTCGACGTCCCTGTAAAACATTCAGTGAACTCAATGACTTTCCAAATCAAAGCGCACAATTATGTTTACATCCATAACAATCAAACATGGTAGTTATTTTATCCTCCAATTTATCAGTTGTTGTACAGTCTTTTCTGAACTCAAACGCATAGAGTTTTGAAACATTTCAATTCTATTGATTGAGGAAATTCTGCTTAAATATAGGACTGGTATTTTTTTTTTGTAATTCTCTTGCGTTTTTTACTTGGATTCACTGGGGTATTCATTAAAGCTCTGCTTGGGATGATTCAGATTGAGCTGGCTGGAAAGCACTGGTAATTTTAACAAGTTTCTTTACACTTGACGTGTATATGAAGGCACAAGTCTGCCTACATTTGGAACACTGCCGCTACCCCAAATGATCTGTTTTACATAAAGCCAGCAACTGTTCTCAAATATGCATGGCAACTTGCTTCTAATCTGTAACAAGGAAAAATTACTACATAATTACCATTGTGTGGTTAAAGTCTTGGGCTTGCAAAATTGTTCCAGGGAGAGTTTGGTGGAGCGAATTTACTACCCATGTTAGAGGGGTTGTGCTTTTAGCATGTTGCAGGTGGACAAAAATACGTGTCATTTGATTGTTTTTCCACCCTTTGTTTACATTCACACCATCCCTGGTGCTTTTTGCTTGGCAGCCTCTAATTGCGGGGAATGAGTAAGATTACCTTTAATACCTGCTCAATGAAGTCAAAGAGTGTCCCTCATACAAAAATATCCTCACAAACTCAATCTCTTGCTTGATAGCCGAATCCGGAAGTAAAGACCAGCTAATTGTTTGATTGTTTACATATGGTGGGTTTCCCAGAATCGCAACTGCATCGATGCTGACTATTCCAATTATACAAGCTGTCAACGCTAGCTGGTATCTAGTGGTGGAGAATATTGCATCTATTGACAGCTGTGCCGGAATTCCACCAAAAAAAGGTGCATAGGGTGGAAAAAACTGCTAAAAAAGTGGGAACTATTGTTTTGGATGCCTGTTTGTCATGTGCATGCGAACTTTCTCAAAATATGTACTTCTAGTGTTCTAAAAAAAATGAACACGATCTTCAGTTTTGGAACATGAGATATGTTCTTGTAAATGCCTTAAACTGAAGATCGTGTTCTAAATTTTTAGGGTCAGTGATTGCATAAAATGTATTGTTCCCAACAAAACACATGAAATATTTCTTGTTTTTCTCTATCAAATAGGCATTCTGGGCATTCTCTACCAAGAACTGGGACAGCTACGTCTGTGATGATATGGACTTCAACAGCAAAATTCTGTGAGAATGTGTCAGCGATCGACATCTGATCAGCTATGATGTGATAAATCTAGATACAAGAGATATAGAAACGAAATATAATTCATAGTCTTATGTTCTTTTTCGTCTCCCACTCTTTAACCTAATAAGTCAGTACCATTGCAGCTTGCACATTTTTTGGATGCTCAAAAGTTAATATTGTTATGAAACCACAGAACCTCATTGTTGGGGCTGTGGCAACACACACACACACAGAGGCAGAGAGAGAGAAGAGAGAGAGAGAGAGAGAGAGAGAGAGAGAGAGAGAGACAGACAGACAGACAGACAGACAGACAGAGACAGAGAGACAGACAGAAAGACAAAGAGAGGTAGCACTAATTGCCATCAAACTGAAGTCTTAATCTTTTTAGAACACCATTTTTATCCTGTCTTCAAAGACATTGAGATACAATTGCAACATGTACAGAAACTTTACATTGCCTGTAGTCTTATATTTAAATTATGTTTCACATTCTATTTCTCCAGTGTAGGAGAACGGCATAAGTCTGATGTTCTTTGTGGTAAGAAGAGACTTTGATGAACTGCAACCACACCTGAGACAAGCTTGATTCATTTCAGTTTGTGTTTTTCTCAACAAATATTAAAAATTTAATGTAGAAACATAACTTATTATCCATTATTACAATGGTAATATCTATGAACTGGAAAGAAATCCTCACAGACTTATGACGCTTCATTGCATTAACAAGATTATGTAAGAATAAATTATCACAGCATACCGCAGGTGTGTGTGAAAGAATTTATTACCAATTGGCACATTTATATACGTTAGTACATCTTGAAATTCCCAACCAGACATTTCCAATTACAAGGCACTGCTGAGAGGAAGCATTCCCTGCCTGCGCTCTCAGTTCAGTGATTCCACTTGCTTGCCTTTATGGCTTGGCTAGAATTTTTTTTTCAGACGGTTAGACATATCTGTATTTTGATCTTTATTTTGAGCTCACTGTGATTAAATTCAGATGGAAATTGACTGCATTAAGATGATATGTAAATCTTCAGATGACCTTGACGTTTGACCTTTAGATGTCAGATATAATGCCTATACTTTGATACAGCATGACGAAGATCCAATAAAAACTGGCAAAGTTATGGTTGAATAAAATGTTTCAAATCATGAAGTTGCCAAATGACCTTGGTTTTTAACCTTACGAAGTCATATGTAAATTTGGATAGTTGGGTCTTGATTGGAGGTACGAAACACAGTTGAGGTATAAAGCAAAAGGTGTTTTCCGTGAAAAGGGTCATAATTCCTTTAAAGTTAGGTCAATGTCACGAATTGAATCCAGCAAATGAAAGGATATTAAAAGAGTTTAAAGATTGGCTCACAGTGTTGCACAAGTTATTGGCAGCTCAGAGCTGTTGCCTTTGAAGAATTGCAAAATAACAATAAAAAATGTTCTATAAAGTAAATCAAATTAAAATACAAAAGCTCGTGACCTTGAAATGTAGGTCAAGTTGACGAATCAAATATCCAGTGCAAAAATTTAGAATACAAGTGTAATCCTGCCAGAATCAACTCACGCGAACCGGCTATCCATATATGTTGTGTGTAATTTGATAAAAAAGTGAGAAGCAGTTTTAAAAGCTGGCATCAAACAATTAGTTTCAAAAAATTAAAGAAAAATTCTTGGAACATGGCTCATAGTGGGAATATTAAATCGGCCACTTTCATACCTATTAGAATCACAATACACACAGGCCTGTGACTGGGTAGTTTAAACATATTTGTTGCATTGATGGCAGAGGTGTGGTTCATAATTAAACGTCCTTAATATTGTTTCTTGCTTGTTGCTCCAAGAGTAAATCCTGCTTTGTCATACAGGCCACAGACTACAGTTATAAATCCTTCTATTTTTCATATTAGCATTTTTCAGTCTAAAAAATCAGCATTTTGGTATTTTAAAATTCCGTGAACGGCATTTAACAGATAAAAATGTCAGAAAAATATGCACGGATTTTTGTCATACAATTCCCAGCTCGTTAATTTGTGATAAATGAAATACGAAACAACACCTGGATGTCAGCTTTATACAGGTGTATGAACTGTGCTCTTGCCAGGGTCACATCATTGTCCTTCCCCACCATAAAGTTCCCACCTGGCCTGGAAGACAGTGCACCTATATGACCACCAATGAAGCAACTCTGCGATGCAGCAAACCTGACTTAGCTAACTTTATTTAAACAGAAGCTACAGCATGCTGAAAACACAGTATTTTCACAATTACGGACTATCTCCGTTGGGATGCGCAACCAGCCAATCACAACTGTAGTCTGTAACCTACAACATTTAATTACAGAGGCGGAATGAAATTGACAGGCGACATTTTAAACATAAATTAATTGCAATTAAAGACAACATGATAGTGCTAAAAGTGTGCACAGTCGTATGCAGAATAAGTGGAAAAATCAATAAAAGTTGATTATAATTCACTTGTTTTTAGATGCTCTTAAGAACAATATCAATGTTACTCGCACAATATTAGAACTTAGCCCATATATAAACAGGGTTAACACCAAACGCAATGTTACAGTTTTAGCCTGAGACTTTTCGATGTATCATGCGGAGTCATAATAATAAATTTTTCTCTGTATCAAAGGTTAAGAAGACCGATACAAAACCTCCTGTCACCTTTTATGGATGACTGCCTGTCTCGTGTAAGGACTGAAATTTGTTTCTTCACATTGGTATAGGTAGCTGAATGTTGATATTTTGGTAACTGTAGAATCCCTGGCTTTTTCTGTATGCAACTTTGCTTTCATTGTTGGGTTGAAATATATGAAAATGGTCATGTTTTTCTGGACTAGTTACGTAAAGGCCATCCACATGGTAGCCCTGCCCAGTCGTTATGTAGGAACAATGTGGTGTGCAATGCCAAGGTCCTAACTTAGCTGGTTCTCCAACTCTGTGACCTGGTGTATTAACTCAATGCCACTTAAGTGTTACTTACTCCAGACTTTTTCTTAAGGACAATTTTGATGTATAATTCCATAGTTCCACTTTATACAGGTCTTCAAGTACGCCCACTCTCAACACAAATCCACCGACCACCCCACCCTCACGTCCAGCCCTACCCCACCCCTGAGAGAAAAATGAAGTCCTTAAATGCCCTTCAACCTTAAGTAGAAAGTCGAGGTCGTCGAAATGAAATTTTAATCTCACAAAAATGCCGAATCATCTTTTGTTCTAGTATGCTGTCCTGTCTAACGTTACTTTGAGGGTATTATTTCGAAACTAAATTTACAGATGTGGTAGACTCCATTGAGGTCATCCATGTGTAATGTGAAATACTCTTATTTGCCTCAAATTCAAACATATATCAATATTTATTGCACGTCAATTTCTCATTATGACTCGCACAGTGACCTTTAGTGCTGCTATTTACTGATTTTGCGAATAAAGGGGACAATTTAGAAAGATGGACTGGTTCAGTTTGCTAGGGTGAATGACATACTATTTTCTGCTTACTTTTTGTATCTTATGGAATTGTTTTGATGCAATTCTTTTCTCATGGCGCATAGATATATGCATTCAATGGATTACTGGAGCTTTTGTTTTTTTAAATGCATAGATGTGGCACTCATGGGAAGAACTGCATGAAGCATATCGCCAAAACTGCCGAAAAAGAAAACCTTAGGCTATTTAACTCGTTCACTGCCAATTTCAACAGATGTCGATGTGATTTGACCTGACTTAACCTTACTGATTCATATTCTTTTTGACCTCTCATTCAGGCACCAGCCATGCCTTCCGTGTTAGAGACCATGAATAGCACAGATCAGTGGCTTTCATTGGCACATATTGCATTCAAAAGTGTCTAGAGAATGCTGTTGACTGAGATAAAACTCTGCATTGCAAAAGTTTAAGACATGCTTGAATGGTTATCGCGGTAGTTAAGTTATGATGCAATTACGTCTCGGGAAACAAGTATAAAAATGCGTAAAATGAAACGGCACACATGAAGATTACGCCAGATCCAGCACTGTTATCAGTCCTGACGACTTGAACATGGCATCCGTAAGCTTTATTTATTTGTTGCAATTAACTAACCATTTTACAGGTGCAGAATTCGTGATGTAGCTGTAGTAAAATACAAACTTCTACTGATGGGGCGCTATGGTCTTAACAAAACTATTCATTTTCAGCATTTCATGACTGCTTGTGTTCACGTGGTCACCTCATGGACTCTTTGTGCTGTGGGCCAAAACTGGCAAGAGATGTCATTTTAATTTAGAGTTTATGATATTTGGACCTGTCCCTTTTTTCTAAAAAATAACAAGGGCAACAGTTCCAAATACGTTTGCATTCATATGTGGATAAACTGTAAATATCTGTTTGAGAGTACATGACAGGAAAATATGCATATTAATATGTATATGCACTATATATTTTAGGCGAGTAACATACATGTTCCTTTGGGAAGAACCCTTTGTGAGGGAGACATCATCGCAGTCAGAGGAGCTGTCCATTCGGGCAACCCCAGCAGGTAAATGATATTTCATTTTGTTAAATTTGGGTAGTACATCTTTGATATGATTGGTTTAATGCTATCATGTAACCAGCTTTTCAAAAAGGACTATTGCCTGCTTCTACTCGATGCACCAGACAAAAATCTAAAGACTATTGCCCAGACTATTGTTTCAAACTCAAGTTGTTTCATGTAAATGTTGCGTAAATGTTGCGGTGTTTTTGCATTAAATTAGTATAGTGGGTCCTAACTTAAGTGGTGGCAACAACACTCTTACTGCTATTGTTACTTTTGCAAGCCACAGGTTCACTGGATACTGTTAATTACAGTGTGACTTTAAAACATGGAAATGTCTGTTTCCATATATATGTTACATTTTATTCAAACTGTCATGTATACCCATGAGATGGTGGTGTCCCAGCTTGACTATTAGCCTCGACGTATGATCCCAGGCAATCGACAAGCTGGGAAATCACCACCTCTGGTACATGCATTTGGACTGTTAAGCAGCAAAACGGGTTATATTTGATAAATATAGTTTTACACGTCGATGGCAATGTTAAAGCATACAAAAAATTTGATCCATCGAAACTGGAAAGATATTTTCATGATAATTTTCAACGTCAAGGTGTTTCTAAGGCATCAATGCATTATGTAAAGTAACAGTGACAAAATACCCTATATTTATCTAACAGGTGGGGCACTGTTAGGGAGGTCCTAAAAATCCAAGGATCCAAAAGTCTTGACTCCAAAAAATCCAAAAATCCTTTATAAAATTGAAAGAGATCCTAATATATTTTTTCAAATTACAATAATATTTTCAAAAAATTCAATGATCTTTTATCCTAAAATAGGCGAAAAATCCAACAATCCACATTTGGAAGTACAAATAATCCAATTATCCCTTAAAAAGGACCAAAAATACAATAATAATAAAAAGCAGGGCCCGCATGTCCAAAACGAATGGAAAATATAAGAGAACTCAAAGTGACAGTTTCTGAATTTTTATACATTTTACAGTAGTTACAAAAAAGTGTTATTCACGTTTCCTATGAAAAAAACACCTATAAAAGAACATTGAAGACCATGCATTACATGTGTACTTTATTTCGGGCTGCATGCCACGTTTGGCTCCAAATTTTCACCAGACAAGGTGCAATTGGACCTACCTTGTGGTGCAAGATCGAAGGACCAGGTCATTTACCGCTTTAGTCTGTAATGAGCTTCTATTGTTCCTGGAGGAGTCACAATGGAAACTCCATCTCCGTTCATGTGGAGTATCTTACAATTACAGACAAAAATAGTTCTGATTTATCGTGGTATTAGTTGTGAAGTACTCACATGAGGGTAGTCATACAAAAGTCCTGTAGGTGACGTTTTCAACAAAAAAAAGTATTCTTTTTCGCTGTTTATTGATAAACTGCCGCTTTTATCTTTTAAGATTTGATATCAATCTGCAGCAAGGAATCGATCATCCCTCTCCGAACATAATTGTTCACTTCAACCCTAGATTTTATGCAGATAAAGTGATCAGAAATTACAAAGCGAACGGTCACTGGCATTCACCAGAAGACAAGAGCGGTGGATTTCCGTTCCAGGTGGGCAAAGAGTTCGTAATCAAAGTGACGGTGCTCGGGGATAAGAAACTTCAGGTAATATGACACAGTTAGGATGTAGCAGGTATAATAAAAATATATAATAGGCTTGAAGGGTGAATCAAAATATTAAGAAACAGACTTTCTTATATTAGTGATACGATTTGAAAAAGGCATACTTGATTTAGTCATTGTATAAGTTTGGTGATAGACAAAAGGGCAAGGTTTGCAATTTTTAATGTACATAACATACTACATATATATATTTTCATGCAGGAAAAAGAATGCAAAGAAGGGAAAAGCCACCTGCAATGCATATATGGCACAAAGGCTCGCCAACCAATCCTGAAATAAAAATTCTTTTTTGCTTTCAAATGACACACATTTCCCAAAGAGATGCAGTTTTTTCACGTATGGTGCTATTTTGCCGTCAAATAAGATTTTCAAGTCCATAGGAAGAAAAATAAAACAAGTCCAGAGCCAACCTGATTCAATAAAAGTTTCTAGGTGCCTTTTACTATATATTTGGTCTGCCTCACTCTGTTGCAAGCAAGTGGGTCGAATGAAGTGAGTAATAAACTTCAGTGAATATTATTGGGTATGGCTCTGTTATTTTAAGAGGCCATACGCCATACCAATTTCGGTATGTTGCGGCTTCAAGCGCTTATATCGCTCTTGAAAACAAACAATAATAACTGAACGTTTAAAAATATGTTTTCTTGCTGAATGTTACAACGATTACTTAGTAATAGTGGTTGCCATGCATAACCAACTGAAAAAGTACTGTACCTAAAAAGGAACTTACAGAAAGTTTTCGGTGATAGAGTTCACACTAAAAGGTGGGGACATCCAGGAAAATATGTCACAGTCTTGCGGGAAGTAATGGCAGTAAATTGGTAAATTATACTATGTACACCAGTCCCATTCGACCCCCATCTGCAGTCTGATGATGGTTTTTAGGGCCCAAAATGCAGATGCCATTTAACTGATCTAGATAGTTCAAGCCATTTCCAACTCTCCAGGGAGTAATTTGAAGCAACCTTTTTGCAAAGTTATCGTAGCTGCTAAAGAAATTACCACAGCTTCTAGATAAATCAGTATGTTGTTGAACCTTTACAGAAAATGCAGCGATGTCTCTGGACTGACCAATAAGAGCCAAAGTTGGCATGAAAATTGCAAAATTCTACAAGTTAGCAAACAAGGGAGGTAGCCCAACCTTAGAGTGATGTCTGTCCACCTAAAACCAAGCAAAATTTCGACTTTGTATCGTTGTTGCAGTTCAATGCCTCAACTTTGCAGTGGCTTTTTTCGGTTCATGGTGAAACATAACATCAGAGATCTTTTGTTGTTTCAGTTCGATGTTTCCGGTGAAGGAGGACAGGAAACATTTATATACGACACTTACGTGTCAGTCGGTGACGCGGATTACTTTAGCAGCAAAGGAGATGCTACCTTTACAGGTGTAAATCATATCATGAAATTACATGTAAGTTCATATCTCAGTGTTGTTGCCTGGTCCTACAAAATGCTCTCTCGTTCAACCACCATAAGCATAAGTGTAAATAGTGGGGTTGGGTGATTCTGGCATTGAGTCATTTAATATATGCATAAGAAAGTCTATAAGCGATCATTCTTTAAGTTTACATCCAGTCACAGGATGAGTCAGCATCCCTATGACAACCTTAATCAATTTGTTAATATATCCTATATAAAAACACAACACTTCCATTTAATCTATACAATCCACACATTAAGCTCCATATCATCTGAATCTATGTCTGTTCCTGTCACTTCCCATCAATAACATATAAACAAACAGATTTTGAGAAATGAAGAAAATAATACAAACCAACCTTGAACAGTTACTTTTTGATCGAGTGTAGAAGATTACCACGTGTCTTCAGCAGGTACCATTCAGAACATATTTCAGAGTTAAAAACCAATATGCATATCCCGAAAAGTTTTTCGTTGTTTCTGCACAGTATGCAATCATGATGCCCAACATTACACAATGAAAAAAAAATAGCAAATGGAACAGACAACATCAGCAGCACAGAAGAAATGTTTACAGACAACACATAAACCTAATTAAAAGAAGTGGGCTCATATGGGAAAGGTTTTGGTAACATGTAAAAAGGTTTAATGGTGATATTTGTGAGAAGGAGTGGCAACCTTAACCTGTTCAGACAACAATTTTAAGATGAATGCATTTGTAATTTTGGGTATGCCACTGAGCAATGTTCAATTAAGTATTACACTACACGCTATATTAATTATTTCTGTTATGCTCATATTTGGACCTATGGATTGAGGAATCAATTGCACATAAAGCCAGGGAAAACATCAGCAGTCTGGACAGATTTTGTGATAATGATGATAATAATAATTGCTTCCTTTGGCATCAGTTGGGTCATTCTGCACATCCCTTGTGAAGAAATGCACGCACTTGTTTGCAGTCTGTAAAAATATCGGAAAAATGATGCTATTAACAAGCAACGCAAGTTAAAATATTAAAGCGGACCACAATTCACATGCGGACGTTTATTGATGATTTGGCTGCGAAAATGTTACATGTTATATGTTAAACCAATCATACTGATTTGGTAAGACATTACTAAGTGCAGGATCCTTAAAGGATAGATTTTCTGTCTATGGTGATCTTACAGGTATGTTGTAAAAAGCTCTCATGATTGTGACATTTATGATTTAAGTATTACACTATACAAATACTCTCTATCTCTCTCCTCTCCCTCTATCTTTTTTCTCTCTCTCATAATATATATATATATATATATATATATATATATATATATATATATATATATATATATATATATATATGTATATATATAAAATATGTTTATTCACATTTATACATTTGTGACACATTTATTTCATTGTTATATTATTTCTACAGTAACTCCCACCTTGTGTGCCACGTCTGGGTGAAAAAATGCAGTACAAACGATCTTCTTGGGCTTCAGATACTTACTTCATGGTGTTGGTCGCACAGTCAAATATGACATTAACTGAAGGAAAAACACAGACATTGTTGCAGTCATTCGTATATACCTATTCAAACAAAAACAGAAGGCTGCCTACAATTTTAGCATCAAAATAGAGAAAAGCCTTGTTTTTGTGTGTCTTTTCTGCGTGAGGCACATAACTTCATGAATATTGTGTAATTCAATAAATATTATTGTGGTTAAAAGGTGTTTGTTTTGTTTTTTAAAAACTTTGTTAGAAGATAAATACCAAGAATGTTGCCTTGAGTATATTTTGGAATATACAAGGAATTGTTTCACTAAAAGAATCTTTTAGTTGTCTCGTAAAACTTTGAAGTTGTGCCTAAAAACTGCACGTTTAAACTCCTTACCTACACAACTAAATAAAGAAATAGGTCTTTAGTTTATTACACAGTTTTATGTGCTGAGTAACTTTGGGGAATATGACTTTGTTTGGGGGAATATGAGGTGAGGCCAGGCTCTTCACATGTGCACAGAATATGCAGGTTTACATGATTGTTGACAGTCCACAATGCAAGAAAGAGGTAGAGCCTCGCCCTTTTAGCACTGATGTGTTCAGTGCCACGACAGTTTGATATCAATGTGATATTAGTGTAAGCGACTTGCCCACATCAGGTTCCAATTTGAACCTTTTATGGTTGCACACAGTGGGGTGTAATAAGTGTGCACTGAATGTACACTGCAAGAGGGACATGTCTCTTTACATTGAAGCCACATTTCTGCCCAGTTGCACATTTAATTTGCATCATTAGATAAACAGATAGATAGATATATGTATAAAGGTAGACAGACAGTCAGACAGAAAGAGAGACAGACAGAAAAACAGACGGACGGACATACAGACAGATATGTAGGTAGGTACGCCGACAGGCAAAAAGAGAGATTGCGACAGAAAGAGAAAGAAAGCAAATCGAGAAATTTAATTGTATGAAGGTGGTGTGGATGTAAAAGTCAAAGAGCATACAGAGAGTGGTCTCAGCGTTATCCTGACTGGATTGTTTCAGCGTTATCCTGATTGGATGGTCCCAGCGTTATCCTGATTCGATGACCAGTGGTCGATTGTCTTTCTCACATGCTATAATGAGGTATTTCGTGTTGAATTTACTTTGAATCTTCTCAATTTCTTTGTGTAGCAAAGTTGCCACTAAATTCAAATAGCAAGACACCACGCTTACGAAGGTCAACAAATGAGGTCATCTTTGACAAATTACCTCCATGTGACCTATGGTGCAACATCATGCACCTTATCTTAAATAGTATCTTGGATCACTGTGATCAACCTGAGAGAAAATTTGAGAAAGGTCTTCATGACTGCTTTCAATTGTGTGTTTTATAAATAGGGTGATGTCCGAAACAAACCTTAAATGATCAAGTAATGTTCATAGGGAAGTTGGAAGTACAATCTGATTTAATTTGTATGTTTTGATTCCCACTCGTACACTCAATGCACACTGAACATTTGAGAAGTGAACATCTCCCAAGGTTACCAAATCGACACTGACATTACAATGCTTTGATTAATCCATCCCGAAAAAAAACCTTCCAAATGTGCATATAATTTTATGGTCGTCTGCTTTTATGTTTCACTTAAAATTTACGAAAACAGAAAAATTTTTGGATGAGAATTAGAGATGTAAATCATCTTGATGACGTGCTCCTATTCAACGGCTTTTCTGGCAAGGGCTAAGTACAAACGACGGGCTTCTTGGTGATTTCTTCATGCATTGTAAAATGGAATACTGGAAAGTGGTCACTTATATCGCAGTACAAGATTCCACTATATGCGGAACTTTCTTCACCATAGTCATTTGAAAAGATATTATCAATAAGTGTTGCTGAGCGAGAAGTGACTCTTGTTGGCCGATTTATGAGGGGAATAAATGAGTTTGCATACCTTATATCCAAAAATTCATTTGTACTTATATGACTGTCGTGTTTTATGAGATCAATGTTAAAATCACCCATTAGATAGCATATTTTTTTTCTCCTCATTTGTATGCTTTTCCATAGCATCTTTCATATAGTCATTAAAATCTGTGACACTGGTGTTTGGAGGGCGATATACAACACCTAAAATTACATTTTGCTCATTTGCTTTCAGTATATTTTCAACTTCAATAAAAAGTGACTCATATATGTCGTGATTCAAATTCAGTTCATTCCATTCATGCACCTGCAGATGTTCTTAAACAAACAGAGAAACACCAGCTCTGTTTCATAGGGTCTGGTTTGGGCAAAGTGTGTATACACACACAGACACAGACACACAAAATAAGAAATAAACCAATAGTCCAGGCGAAGCTGGATAGGCAGGGCTTTGGACTGTCATGTGAACATAAATGTGTTACAATTGCGTAGACGCCAAATATCAAGTAGGTCAAGCTCATCCAGTAATAATTCATTAAAGCTTTGGGTATATTTGGAAGGGGGGTAAAGACCGCCACCTCGTTTATCAAGTTCAGGAACGTCATCGATCAATATGTCAAGAATAACAAACCTGTTGTTCTGATCAGTTATTACATCAATAATACTATGATTAACTTTATTTGGTATGAGGATCTCTACACCTCTACTATTTGTGGTTCCATGTGAATAAAAGATATAAGCCCGCATTCATTTTTCCACACCAGTTTCTGAGCAGCTGTTGGTCTCTTGCAAAAAGATGATCCCTTGGTGAAATTCCCTAAACCAGTGAAACATGGATCTTGTTTTGAAAGTGTCGGCTATGCCTCTTAAACTATGAGGAAAAAGCTGAAAGGAAAAAGACATGCATTAGGAGGCGGAAGCAGACATTTAAATCAACATGATAGAGAGAGAGAGAGAGAGAGAGAGAGAGAGAGAGAGAGAGAGAGAGAGAGAGAGAGCAAGTCTTAGTAACACCGATCTGAATGTCTGTGTCTAGATGGGTATAACATAATACCAAAAAGACTGTTTAAAATTAGGAAGAATGTACCAGCTGGCAGATGACCATGTTAACCCTCCAAGCAGCTGTGGCTTTTGAGTTACTGTAACTTCACTATAGTTTTTTTCCCACAAATGGTGCAAGACACGTAATAAGATACAAGTAGAAACCATGACATCACCTGTGGATAAGTAGCTAATAACATATTGCAGCCTGTTGTTCAGTTCATTGATCACAATGTTGCACGAGTACCAAAGATAATTTGATACTATGTGATTAACACATGGACATTCCTTAAGTTCTTGCAGCAATACAATGAGTTCGGTACATAAGTAGAACCAAAGTTGTCGCATTTTAATTTATGCCATTTAGATAAATGCACAAAATTTATTTTCGAATATTTTCAAAACTGTTCATAACAGAGATGCCATTCCAACTTCAATTTATATGTCTGTGACTTGGCTTCATCCAATGAAACCAAGAACTAAAGTTGTAGCATTTTGATGGATGCAAATTAGGCAAAAACACAAGATTCTAATCTTGAATAGCTTCGAAACTATTATAGACAGAGGTGTTATTTCAACTGATATTCATAAGTTTGTGCTATAGGCACATCCAATTGACCACAAACAGGAGAAGAAATCATTTAATTGATTCTAATTTGGGGCGATCAAATCAGTTAAATCAGGTACAGGTTTCTGTCATTCACTGCATTATTTATTTAAGATTTTTGCTGCAGCTGCATCCACTTAAGCTTAAATCACACACCGACAGATTTGCTTCTGAAGCAAATCATTTTTGGTTTTGTCCCCATGTAGCGCCAGTGCTCATCAGTCGCTATCTTGGTCTCTGGTTCAGCGGTATTTGTAGCAAGCGGGTGCGTTAAGAAACGCTAGCCGTGATTTTTACCCTTAAAAAATCAAAGGTAGTGATCTAGTCTGAAAGCAAGTAAACAAGCATTGCTGGAAGATTTTTCAATGTTTTGCAAGTATTTCACATGATACATTCGCATTTTGGAACTGTTTCCCTTGTATTTTTGCCCGCCATGAACATGTAGAGTAAACACATTAGATGCAATGATCTTTGAGACCAAGGCCAGGAAGGGCCTATGTTGATAACGTTTGATGGGCACAGGCATGGTCCTGTGCACAAAGGCTCCACGACACAAATACACATGTGTATATATATAAATATATATATATATATATATATATATATATATATATATATATATATATATATATATATATATATATATATATATATGAAAGGGCTCTGTTGATAGCGTTTGGAGAGCACAGGCATGCTCCTGTGCACAAAGGCTCCAGGACACAAGTATATTATGTAAGTATATATATATATGTATGTATATATATATATATATATATATATATATATATATATATATATATATATATATATATATATATATATATATATAATGCCAGCTGCTTCAAAATAGCATATGGACACTTCTGAGGACCCCCGGACCACAATTTGTTCAATAAGTGATGCTGCAATTTTTCCAATTTTTCTGCTGTTTTCGACTTTTTGTCGTGATCTTTTTCCTTTTCATAAATTTTGCGTTTGAGCCCTTTTTTTTTTTTGAAAAATTCATTTTGGATCAAAGTGCTCAAAGCGTTTTTGTAAAAAGCATTTGTATGACTTTTTCGCAAAACAAATTTTCAATCTAAATAAATGAATTGTTATTAACAAGGACTCAAATGCATGATAGGCTTTTGGTTCTGGTTTGTTTGTTTTTCTAGTAGACCAGAGTTATTCATCTCATTTCAATATTGCAGTTTGAAAAACGAGTTATAACGAAATGAGACATTTTTGTGAAAATAATTACATCAGTTTCCATAAGCATTTTAGTGTTATAATGGCTTATTTCAAGTTATGTAAACCAAAGTATTGTCGTCAAAATAACTTACAAACGCATTTGTCTCCATAAAGTTCTTATTGAACATGTAAAATATGCGCATACCTTACTCGAACGCTGATTTACTCACCTTATCTTACACTTTATAACTACTACTGTATATATATATATATATATATATATATATATATATATATATATATATACATATACGGTAGTAGTTCTTGTATTGTTTACAAAATAGAAAAACTGTTTTTCCAATTTTCTCTAAAATATTTTGGGGAACTCTGTGCATATGAGTCTCTTTTGCAAGACACTATCAACATGTTTGGACAATGGACAAAAACTGTTAAAGTTTGGCTGACCTGAATCTATTTTCAAGGCCATTAAGCATTTTAGTAAAGGACACGACATTCAATATGTGAAAAAAGGCTAACGATAAAAAGGTAACACAAATATGTACTATATGCAAAAGTTTGATATTGAAAAAATGTGAATGAATGACTGTCTTTCTCAATGTCATAGAGGAACTTCAAGTCAAGATATGATTTTTTTTGCCTGGTCATCGGACTACATGTCAGCAGATCATGAGGACCATCGTAATCTTGTATACTGAATTGAGAGCACGGTTTTCTGCACTTTGATTCATGATATGGAGGAGGTGTGGATGCATTCTGCTGCCCCTACATGTCAAAATAACACTTACTGTTAAATTGCAACCATTTGTGTCTCTTTCTCTCTCTCCATTTATATACATATATATCTGTCTATCTATCTATCTATCTATCTATCTATCTATCTATCTATCTATCTATCTATCTATCTATCTATCTATCTATCTATATATATATATATATATATATATATACATATATATATATATATATATGTGTGTGTGTGTGTGTGTGTGTGTGTGTGTGTGTGTGTGTGTGTGTGTGTGTCCCTTACTATACTTAACTGCCTATTTTCTACCAGGCCGTATCATACGGCATTAATTTTCAAAGGAGTTAGGTCCTTTTTTTACTGTATGGTCCTTTTTTTACTGTATCTTTACTGACATTTTATATATATGTTGATCAAGACAATACGTTAGGTAGGTGACCCCATCGGTGATAAAATGTATCCTCTTTTCCATGTACGAATTAAATGTCTCCTTCCACATGCAACTTTACAGACACATAATGAAGAAAATGTTAAAAAGAATATATTTGTTATTAACTTGTTCTCTATGGATAAAATACTTGCCACTTAGAATTAAGTTATTCAGAATATAGAAAAGATTTCTGCTGATATTTTGGTAATTTCCAAGGACTACCCTCTCACAAAACACGTTTATCATTTCAGTTGGTATTAGTGTCTCCAATGTGTTTATTGATCTGTGTGCAATCCCCATATCTGTGGGCAATTGTGTCCTATTTATCATATAGATTGAAAATGTTGAAATCCACTAATTGTATGTTTAAAGCCAACTTTAGCGATTACAAATAGCGCAAGATTGAAAATATTGTAGTCTAATTTCAATTGTACTTCAGAAGACAGAGAAAAAATATTTTCTTCCTCATGTCATCAGTTTCTGTAAATACTGCTTGCCAATTTGATAATATCAGTTGGCACTACATCTGGTTGTAGTTTCATAGATACCTAGTAAAAGTCTTCACATCGTATTTCACCAATGAACTTTTTTCACCGCAAATTTAAAACCTGGTTTATCATAATTTTCAATATTTGTGACAGGTTGAGAAATCAAGTATCTTTTAACATAATTCTGATATTGTTAATAATCTAGAGGGTTCTTATCTT
Source organism: Hermodice carunculata (assembly GCA_964020975.1). NCBI lineage: Eukaryota > Metazoa > Annelida > Polychaeta > Eunicida > Amphinomidae > Hermodice > Hermodice carunculata. The sequence continues at coordinate 62,278,382 of OZ026618.1, read as the reverse complement.
TTGTAATGTACTCATTGTACCAAATAACCGCTAGTATTACAGCTTAAAAGTTTCCAGACCATAATAAGTTGTTTGTAAAAATTAATGTCAGTATCTGTTAATGTTCCAGGTCGATACAGCATCTACCCATAAACAAGTCTTCTAGTTTAATGCTGGGCGAGAATGGTTGAAATATAGCTTTCCGTTTAGCATTGGGTCCATAATACAGGCTTTCACCCACTACAGTAATAATGCATTTGCTTGGGTTTTAAAACCTTTCAACCACCATACTCGATTTTTTTTATACATGGCATCATAATTTGACTTTTGCGATTCCACTCTTCCTTATAAACTTATAAATATCTGATTGCATGGTTTGGACAAAGACTAACTCTACATGCATCACTGACATTGGATAAAGTAGCTTGGAAGATGCTAGGGTCTTTATAACTAGGTTTTCTCCAACTGGTGACAGATTTATAGGTTTTCCACATATTCAATACATCTCTAACAGACAACAGTCCTGAAGCAAAGTAAAGGTTGTTCATCAACTGCTCATTGTCGTACATAAAATTATGAATTCATCTTTACACCACTTAACAGGTAGCTGACCATTAACCGTATCTTGATTTGCTCTAATCCATCGTGTTAAGCTTTTGACAAGATTACATGTTTAACCACAACATTGTTTGAAATCATCCAACACATTCAGTACACTTTTTTCCTAATTGTAGAATTTGTATGAAAAAAAGAAGTATCATCTGAGACATGTTGTTTTTTTAATTTATGGACATTGATTTTAATGCTTTTCATATCACTGCTCGTATGGATTTTTATTGTCAATAGTTCCAGGGCTAAAATAATAAGGAACCATGACAGGGGCATCCTTGTCTCGCAAGTCAAGCTACAGGAGAGAATTCACCAGTGTATCCATTGTTGATTACACTTGAGATATCCACATATAATATCATAACCCACTTTCTAGAAATTGTGCCAGGGTTTAATACACTTAAGGCTTGAATGATGCATAACCAGGTTACAGTAGTGACAGCTTTTTGAAATCAATTATCATTAGGAGTTCTGTTTTATTTCCTAACCCAACCATATATAAAACGTCTGCAAAAGTTCCTGTATTTTCACCTATGTATCGTTCTTTAACAAAAGCCGTTCGTTCTTTGTGTATTAATGTATTAGTATTGGCAAGAATTTGACAACTCGCTTTGCCATCACTTTAGCAATAATTTTGTGATCAATATTCAACAGAGGAATAGGCCTCCGGTTTTTCAGCTTTGTCCATCCCTTGTTTTTCTTTGGTATCAATCTTAAATAATGCCTCTCCTTTGATCAATGGATATTGTGACTGTATTATATGCATATTTAGATTATTTAATATGAATATTTTTGTATCTCTGGCAATAACGCCTTGTGTAATTCATTTGTGAAACCATTAGTTCCTGGACTTTTCCATTCATGAATTCCTTAATTGCCATCCAGCATTCTTCTGTTACATCTTGATCACATCTTGTTTTTTTTTGGTCTTTTAAGTTTAACATTTTTAGATTTTCCAGGAAGCACTCCATATTTCTGCAGATGGCAGCTGTTGAAAGACAACTCTTATAAAGGTCTTGGTAGAAATTTGTTTTTCTAAACCCAGCAGCCAAACCATCCAAGGCAAATGTAGGCCTTTCAGCCATCGGCTTCATGGCCTACATTATCCTTAGATGGTTTGGATTCAGTGCCTATCGATTCATCAGGCGATCTATCTTGCTGTATCACCAGCTCCACGCCAGTATTACTGACAGTATCTTCCATTTCCATCCGATATTACCTGGTTTACTTTGTAATCCATATTATTTTGCAGGAATACTGCAACACATTGGTTGTTGCTGGTACCATGTGCAAATATGATTTTTGCTCTCTACTCATTTCTCCATTTATTTTCTTTATTCTTTCTACCATGGGTTTTATGTAGAAAACATATACCTTTATGAAACTTTCTGATTCAGTGGCATATAGGCCATCTTTTAAAAGAATTTGCAATTCTCCTTACATTTAGGAAAAACAGCAGCACATAAAACTTGTGTTTCATTTCAATTTGGTCAGAAGGAAAGTATAATGTGCACTGTTGCTCTCAGAATTGGGAACACCTAATAAGTATAACTGCATATGATGGGGTGAAATGTCATGTTAAATGTGACACTTGGTTGCAATAGAAAATAGTTTTCTTGCTTGTCTTGAGAATGAAAGACATGACCTATGAGATAAGATATGAATAGAAGCTGGTTGTGCAGGATTGTATCAGTAGTGCACAACAGTACCATCAGGAAAATAAGGAGGGGCTCTAAACCCTGTAGCAGTCTGTCCAAATTGAAATACAAGCACACATACCCCTCCCCCCCCGCCCCCCCCCCCAAAAAACAAACTAAGGCCTGAGAACAAAATCCAAATTTTTATCTATACTTTAAGTCCTTTTCAATAGTGAGTCCAGTGTCAGGAAGAATGAAATTATACCCTTACCTATGCTGGCACTCCCATAATGAACAGAGTGCAGGTAAATCCTAATCCCTGGTGACAAATGCTCCACAGGTACTGTCCCACGGTTCCAAGTCCTATTGTAGGTGCCAAGCAGTCTGGTCCAAATCCCACAGTGGTACGCATAGGCACGGTGCTGGTGCTAATCCTACAGAGGTAAGGTTTGGTTCCAATATGGTACATATAAACACCAAAGATACCAGTCCACTCAAAGGCACTGTCTCACAGGTATAAATGAGTATCTGCTGTAGCAAAAGCTCACAGTCCCACTAGCTTGACGACATACAGCTTCTCTCTCTCAGATCTCAGAATTTTCCTCCTCATTCCTGAAGGGAGCTGCTTTATATACCCATGCTGAGAACTTTCACCACTATTCTGGAGTGTTCTAATAAGTCACAAAATTCAATTCTCTTAGAGCTTTCTAAACCACTTCAGGGTTTTCCCTTTGTTTACAATGAAATTAGTCATACCCATATGAATCTAGGTCAACATTCTAAATTATTCTATTGTTTACCAGTAACATGTGAGTCATTCCAACAAATCTGGGCCAACTCGACGTCCCTGTAAAACATTCAGTGAACTCAATGACTTTCCAAATCAAAGCGCACAATAATGTTTACATCCATAACAATCAAACATGGTAGTTATTTTATCCTCCAATTTATCAGTCGTTGTACAGTCTTTTCTGAACTCAAACGCATAGAGTTTTGAAACATTTCAATTCTATTGATTGAGGAAATTCTGCTTAAATATAGGACTGGTATTTTTTTTTGTAATTCTCTTGCGTTTTTTACTTGGATTCACTGGGGTATTCATTAAAGCTCTGCTTGGGATGATTCAGATTGAGCTGGCTGGAAAGCACTGGTAATTTTAACAAGTTTCTTTACACTTGACGTGTATATGAAGGCACAAGTCTGCCTACATTTGGAACACTGCCGCTACCCCAAATGATCTGTTTTACATAAAGCCAGCAACTGTTCTCAAATATGCATGGCAACTTGCTTCTAATCTGTAACAAGGAAAAATTACTACATAATTACCATTGTGTGGTTAAAGTCTTAGGCTTGCAAAATTGTTCCAGGGAGAGTTTGGTGGAGCGAATTTACTACCCATGTTAGAGGGGTTGTGCTTTTAGCATGTTGCAGGTGGACAAAAATACGTGTCATTTGATTGTTTTTCCACCCTTTGTTTACATTCACACCATCCCTGGTGCTTTTTGCTTGGCAGCCTCTAATTGCGGGGAATGAGTAAGATTACCTTTAATACCTGCTCAATGAAGTCAAAGAGTGTCCCTCATACAAAAATATCCTCACAAACTCAATCTCTTGCTTGATAGCCGAATCCGGAAGTAAAGACCAGCTAATTGTTTGATTGTTTACATATGGTGGGTTTCCCAGAATCGCAACTGCATCGATGCTGACTATTCCAATTATACAAGCTGTCAACGCTAGCTGGTATCCAGTGGTGGAGAATATTGCATCTATTGACAGCTGTGCCGGAATTCCACCCAAAAAAAAGTGCATAGGGTGGAAAAAACTGCTAAAAAAGTGGGAACTATTGTTTTGGATGCCTGTTTGTCATGTGCATGCGAACTTTCTCAAAATATGTACTTCTAGTGTTCTAAAAAAAATGAACACGATCTTCAGTTTTGGAACATGAGATATGTTCTTGTAAATGCCTTAAACTGAAGATTGTGTTCTAAATTTTTAGGGTCAGTGATTGCATAAAATGTATTGTTCCCAACAAAACACATGAAATCTTTCTTGTTTTTCTCTATCAAATAGGCATTCTGGGCATTCTCTACCAAGAACTGTGACAGCTACGTCTGTGATGATATGGACTTCAACAGCAAAATTCTGTGAGAATGTGTCAGCGATCGACATCTGATCAGCTATGATGTGATAAATCTAGATACAAGAGATATAGAAACGGAATATAATTCATAGTCTTATGTTCTTTTTGTCTCCCACTCTTTAACCTAATAAGTCAGTACCTTTGCAGCTTGCACATTTTTTGGATGCTCAAAAGTTAATATTGTTATGAAACCACAGAACCTCATTGTTGGGGCTGTGGCAACACACACACACAGAGGCAGAGAGAGAGAGAGAGAGAGAGAGAGAGAGAGAGAGAGAGAGAGAGAGAGAGACAGACAGACAGATAGACAGACAGAGACAGAGAGACAGAGACAGAAAGACAAAGAGAGGTAGCACTAATTGCTATCAAACTGAAGTCTTAATCTTTTTAGAACACCATTTTTATCCTGTCTTCAAAGACATTGAGATACAATTGCACCATGTACAGAAATTTTACATTGCCTGTAGTCTTATGTTTAAATTATGTTTCACATTCTATTTCTCCAGTGTAGGAGAACGTCATAAGTCTGATGTTCTTTGTGGTAAGAAGAGACTTTGATGAACTGCAACCACACCTGAGACAAGCTTGATTCATTTCAGTTTGTGTTTTTCTCAACAAATATTAAAAATTTAATGTAGAAACATAACTTATTATCCATTATTACAATGATAATATCTATGAACTGGAAAGAAATCCTCACAGACGTATGACGCTTCATTGTATTAACAAGATTATGTAAGAATAAATTATCACAGCATACCGCAGGTGTGTGTGAAAGAATTTATTACTCATTGGCACATTTATATACGTTAGTACATCTTGAAATTCCCAACCAGACATTTCCAATTACAAGGCACTGCTGAGAGGAATCATTCCCTGCCTGCGCTCTCAGTTCAGTGATTCCACTTGCTTGCCTTTATGGCTTGGCTAGAATTTTTTTTCAGACGGTTAGACATATCTGTATTTTGATCTTTATTTTGAGCTCACTGTGATTAAATTCAGATGGAAATTGACTGCATTAAGATAATATGTAAATCTTCAGATGACCTTGACGTTTGACCTTTAGATGTCAGATATAATGCCTACACTTTGATACAGCATGACGAAGATCCAATAAAAACTGGTAAAGTTATGGTTAAATAAAATGTTTCAAATCATGAAGTTGCCAAATGACCTTGGTTTTTAACCTTACGAAGTCATATGTAAATTTGGATAGTTGGGTCTTGATTGGAGGTATGAAACACAGTTGAGGTATAAAGCAAAAGGTGTTTTCCGTGAAAAGGGTCATAATTCCTTTAAAGTTAGGTCAATGTCACGAATTGAATCCAGCAAATGAAAGGATATTGAAAGAGTTTAAAGATTGGCTCACAGTGTTGCACAAGTTATTGGCAGCTCAGAGCTGTTGGCTTTGAAGCAATTGCAAAATAACAATAAAAAATGTTCTATAAAGTAAATCAAATTAAAATACAAAAGCTCGTGACCTTGAAATGTAGGTCAAGTTGACGAATCAAATATCCAGTGCAAGAATTTAGAATACAAGTGTAATCCTGCCAGAATCAACTCACGCGAACCGGCTATACATATATGTTGTGTGTAATTTGATAAAAAAGTGAGAAGCAGTTTTAAAAGCTGGCATTAAACAATCAGTTTCAAAAAATTAAAGAAAAATTCTTGGAACATGGCTCATAGTGGGAATATTAAATCGGCCACTTTCATACCTATTAGAATCACAATACACACAGGCCTGTGACTGGGTAGTTTAAACATATTTGTTGCATTGATGGCAGAGGTGTGGTTCATAATTAAACGTCCTTAATATTGTTTCTTGCTTGTTGCTCCAAGAGTAAATCCTGCTTTGTCATACAACATTTAATTACAGAGGCGGAATGAAATTGACAGGCGACATTTTAAACATAAATTAATTGCAATTAAAGACAACATGATAGTGCTAAAAGTGTGCACAGCCGTATGCAGAATAAGTGGAAAAATCAATAAAAGTTGATTATAATTCACTTGTTTTTAGATGCTCTTAAGAACAATATCAATGTTACTCGCACATTATTAGAACTTAGCCCATATATAAACAGGGTCAACACCAAACGCAATGTTACAGTTTTAGCCTGAGACTTTTCGATGTATCATGCGGAGTCATAATAATAAATTTTTCTCTGTATCAAAGGTTAAGAAGACCAATACAAAACCTCCTGTCACCTTTTATGGATGACTGCCTGTCTCGTGTAAGGACTGAAATTTATTTCTTCACATTGGTATAGGTAGCTGAATGTTGATATTTTGGTAACTGTAGAATCCCTGGCTTTTTCTGTATGCAACTTTGCTTTCATTGTTGGTTTGAAATATATGAAAATGGTCATGTTTTTCTGGACTAGTTACGTGAAGGCCATCCACATGGTAGCCCTGCCCAGTCGTTATGTAGGAACAATGTGGTGTGCGATGCCAAGGTCCTAACTTAGCTGGTTCTCCAACTCTGTGACCTGGTGTATTAACTCAATGCCACTTAAGTGTTACTTACTCCAGACTTTTTCTTAAGGACAATTTTGATGTATAATTCCATAGTTCCACTTTATACAGGTCTTCAAGTACGCCCACTCTCAACACAAATCCACCGACCACCCCACCCTCACGTCCAGCCCTACCCCACCCCTGAGAGAAAAATGAAGTCCTTAAATGCCCTTCAACCTTAAGTAGAAAGTCGAGGTCGTCGAAATGAAATTTTAATCTCACAAAAATGCCGAATCATCTTTTGTTCTAATATGCTGTCCTGTCTAACGTTACTTTGAGGGTATTATTTCGAAACTAAATTTACAGATGTGGTAGACTCCATTGAGGTCATCCATGTGTAATGTGAAATACTCTTATTTGCCTCAAATTCAAACATATATCAATATTTATTGCACGTCAATTTCTCATTATGACTCGCACAGTGACCTTTGGTGCTGCTATTTACTGATTTTGCGAATAAAGGGGACAATTTAGAAAGATGGACTGGTTCAGTTTGCTAGGGTGAATGACATACTATTTTCTGCTTACTTTTTGTATCTTATGGAATTGTTTTGATGCAATTCTTTTCTCATGGCACATAGATATATGCATTCAATGGATTACTGGAGCTTTTGTTTTTTTAAATGCATAGATGTGGCACTCATGGGAAGAACTGCATGAAGCATATCGCCAAAACTGCCGAAAAAGAACCTTAGGCTATTTAACTCATTCACTGCCAATTTCAACAGATGTCGATGTGATTTGACCTGACTTAACCTTACTGATTCATATTCTTTTTGACCTCTCATTCAGGCACCAGCCATGCCTTCCGTGTTAGAGACCATGAATAGCACAGATCAGTGGCTTTCATTGGCACATATTGCATTCAAAAGTGTCTAGAGAATGCTGTTGACTGAGATAAAACTCTGCATTGCAAAAGTTTAAGACATGCTTGAATGGTTATCGCGGTAGTTAAGTTATGATGCAATTACGTCTCGGGAAACAAGTATAAAAATGCCAAAAATGAAACGGCACACATGAAGATTACGCCAGATCCAGCACTGTTATCAGTCCTGACGACTTGAACATGGCATCCGTAAGCTTTATTTATTTGTTGCAATTAACTTACCATTTTACAGGTGCAGAATTCGTGATGTAGCTGTAGTAAAATACAAACTTCTACTGATGGGGCGCTATGGTCTTAACAAAACTATTCATTTTCAGCATTTCATGACTGCTTGTGTTCACGTGGTCACCTCATGGACTCTTTGTGCTGTGGGCCAAAACTGGCAAGAGATGTCATTTTAATTTAGAGTTTATGATATTTGGACCTGTCCCTTTTTTCTAAAAAATAACAAGGGCAACAGTTCCAAATACGTTTGCATTCATATGTGAATAAACTGTAAATATCTGTTTGAGAGTATATGACAGGAAAATATGCATATTAATATGTATATGCACTATATATATTTTAGGCGAGTAACATACACGTTCCTTTGGGAAGAACCCTTTGTGAGGGAGACATCATCGAAGTCAGAGGAGCTGTCCATTCGGGCAACCCCAGCAGGTAAATGATATTTCATTTTGTTAAATTTGGGTAGTACATCTTTGATATGATTGGTTTAATGCTATCATGTAACCAGCTTTTCAAAAAGGACTATTGCCTGCTTCTACTCGATGCGCCAGACAAAAATCTAAAGACTATTGCCCAGACTATTGTTTCAAACTCAAGTTGTTTCATTTAAATGTTGCGTAAATGTTGCGGTGTTTTTGCATTAAATTAGTATAGTGGGTCCTAACTTAAGTGGTGGCAACAACACTCTGACTGCTATTGTTACTTTTGCAAGCCACAGGTTCACTGGATACTGTTAATTACAGTGTGACTTTAAAACATGGAAATGTCTGTTTCCATATATATGTTACATTTTATTCAAACTGTCATGTATACCCTCGAGATGGTGGTGTCCCAGCTTGACTATTAGCCTCGACGTATGATCCCAGGCAATCGACAAGCTGGGAAACCACCACCTCTGGTACATGCATTTGGACTGTTAAGCAGTAAAACGGGTTATATTTGATAAATATAGTTTTACACGTCGATGGCAATGTTAAAGCATACAAAAAATTTGATCCATCGAAATTGGAAAGATATTTTCATAAATTTCAAAGTCAAGGTGTTTCTAAGGCATCAATGCATTATGTAAAGTAACTGTGACAAAATACCCTATATTTATCTAACAGGTGGGGCACTGTTAGGGAGGTCCTAAAAATCCAAGGATCCAAAAGTTTTGACTCCAAAAAATCCAAAAATCCTTTATAAAATTGCAAGAGATCCTAATATATTTTTTCAAATTACAATAATATTTTCAAAAAATTCAATGATCTTTTATCCTAAAATAGGCGAAAAATCCAACAATCCACATTTGGAAGTACAAATAATCCAATTATCCCTTAAAAAGGACCAAAAATACAATAATAATAAAAAACAGGGCCCGCATGTCCAAAAGGAATGGAAAATATAAGAGAACTCAAAGTAACAGTTTCTGAATTTTTATACATTTTACAGTAGTTACAAAAAAGCGTTATTCACGTTTCCTATGGAAAAAACACCTATAAAAGAACATTGAAGACCATGCATTACATCTGTACTTTATTTCGGGCTGCATGCCACGTTTGGCTCCAAATTTTCACCAGATAAGGTGCAATTGGACCTACCTTGTGGTGCAAGATCGAGGGACCAGGACATTTACCGCTTTAGTCTGTAATGAGCTTTTATTGTTCCTGGAGGAGTCACAACGGAAACTCCATCTCCGTTCATGTGGAGTATTTTACAATTACAGACAAAAATAGTTCTGATTTATCGTGGTATTAGTTGTGAAGTACTCACATGAGGGTAGTCATACAAAAGTCCTGTAGGTGACGTTTTCAACAACAAAAATGTATTCTTTTTCGCTGTTTATTGATAAACTGCCGCTTTTATCTTTTAAGATTTGATATCAATCTGCAGCAAGGAATCGATCATCCCTCTCCGAACATAATTGTTCACTTCAACCCTAGATTTCATGGAGATAAAGTGATCAGAAATTACAAACTGAACGGTCACTGGCATTCACCAGAAGACAAGAGCGGTGGATTTCCGTTCCAGGTGGGCAAAGAGTTCGTAATCAAAGTGACGGTGCTCGGGGATAAGAAACTTCAGGTAATATGACACAGTTAGGATGTAGCAGGTATAATAAAAATATATAATAGGCTTGAAGGGTGAATCAAAATATTAAGAAACAGACTTTCTTATATTAGTGATACGATTTGAAAAAGGTATACTTGATTTAGTCATTGTATAAGTTTGGTGATAGACAAAGGGGCAAGGTTTACAATTTTTAATGTACAAAACACACTACATATATATATTTTCATGCAGGAAAAAGAATGCAAAGAAGGGAAAAGCCACCTGCAATGCATATATGGCACAAAGGCTCGCCAACCAATCCTGAAATAAAAATTCTTTTTTGCTTTCAAATGACACACATTTCCCAAAGAGATGCAGTTTTTTCACGTATGGTGCTATTTTGCCGTCAAATAAGATTTTCAAGTCCATAGGAAGAAAAATAAAACAAGTCCAGAGCCAACCTGATTCAATAAAAGTTTCTAGGTGCCTTTTACTATATATTTGGTCTGCCTCACTCTGTTGCAAGCAAGTGGGTCGAATGAAGTGAGTAATAAACTTCAGTGAATATTATTGGGTATGGCTCTGTTATTTTAAGAGGCCATACGCCATACCAATTTCGGTATGTTGCGGCTTCAAGCGCTTATATCGCTCTTGAAAACAAACAATAATAACTGAACGTTTAAAAATATGTTTTCTTGCTGAATGTTACAACGATTACTTAGTAATAGTGGTTGCCATGCATAACCAACTGAAAAAGTACTGTACCTAAAAAGGAACTTACAGAAAGTTTTCGGTGATAGAGTTCACACTAAAAGGCGGGGACATCCAGGAAAATATGTCACAGTCTTGCGGGAAGTAATGGCAGTAAATTGGTAAATTATACTATGTACACCAGTCCCATTCGACCCCCATCTGCAGTCTGATGATGGTTTTTAGGGCCCAAAATGCAGATGCCATTTAACTGATCTAGATAGTTCAAGCCATTTCCAACTCTCCAGGGAGTAATTTGAAGCAACTTTTTTGCAAAGTTATCATAGCTGCTAAAGAAATTACCACAGCTTCTAGATAAATCAGTATGTTGTTGAACCTGCACAGAAAATGCAGCAATGTCTATGGACCGACCAATAAGAGCCAAAGTTGGCATGAAAATTGCAAAATTCATGCAAGTTAGCAAACAAGGAAGGTAGCCCAACCTTAGAGTGATGTCTGTCCACCTAAAACCAAGCAAAATTTCGACTTTGTATCATTGTTGCAGTTCAATGCCTCAACTTTGCAGTGGCTTTTTTCGGTTCATGGTGAAACATAACATCAGAGATCTTTTGTTGTTTCAGTTCGATGTTTCCGGTGAAGGAGGACAGGAAACATTTATATACGACACTTACGTGTCAGTCAGTGATGCGGATTACTTTAGCAGCAAAGGAGATGCTACCTTTACAGGTGTAAATCATATCATGAAATTACATGTAAGTTCATATCTCAGTGTTGTTGCCTGGTCCTACAAAATGCTCTCTCGTTCAACCACCATAAACATAAGTGTAAATAGTGGGGTTGGGTGATTCTGGCATTGAGTCATTTAATATATGCATAAGAAAGTCTATAAGCGATCATTCTTTAAGTTTACATCCAGTCACAGGATGAGTCAGCATCCCTATGACAACCTTAATCAATTTGTTAATATATCCTATATAAAAACACAACACTTCCATTTAATCTATACAATCCACACATTAAGCTCCATATCATCTGAATCTATGTCTGTTCCTGTCACTTCCCATCAATAACATATAAACAAACAGATTTTGAGAAATGAAGAAAATAATACAAACCAACCTTGAACAGTTACTTTTTGATCGAGTGTAGAAGATTACCACGTGTCTTCAGCAGGTACCATTCAGAACATATTTCAGAGTTAAAATCCAATACGTATATCCCGAAAAGTTTTTCGTTGTTTCTGCACAGTATGCAATCATGATGCCCAACATTACACAATGAAAAAAAAAATAGCAAATGGAACAGACAACATCAGCAGCACAGAAGCAATGTTTACAGACAACACATAAACCTAATTAAAAGAAGTGGGCTCATATGGGAAAGGTTTTGGTAACATGTAAAAAGGCTTAATGGTGATATTTGTGAGAAGGAGTGGCAACCTTAACCTGTTCAGACAACACTTTTAAGATGAATGCATTTGTAATTTTGGGTATGCCACTGAGCAATGTTCAATTAAGTATTACACTACACACTATATTAATTATTTCTGTTATGCTCATATTTGGACCTATGGATTGAGGAATCAATTGCACATAAAGCCAGGGAAAACATCAGCAGTCTGGACAGATTTTGTGATAATGATGATAATAATAATTGCTTCCTTTGGCATCAGTTGGGTCATTCTGCACATCCCTTGTGAAGAAAAGCACGCACTTGTTTGCAGTCTGTAAAAATATCGGAAAAATGATGCTATTAACAAGAAATGCTAGTTAAAATATTAAAGCAGACCACAATTCCCATGCGGACGTTTATTGATGATTTGGCTGCGAAAATGTTACATGTTATATGTTAAACCAATCATACTGATTTGGTAAGACATTACTAAGTGCAGGATCCTTAAAGGATAGATTTTCTGTCTATGGTGATCTTACAGGTATGTTGTAAAAAGCTCTCATGATTGTGACATTTATGATTTAAGTATTACACTATACAAATACTCTCTATCTCTCTCCTCTCCCTCTCTCTTTTTTCTCTCTCTAATAATTTATATATATATATATATGTATATTCACATTTATACATATGTGACACATTTATTTCATTGTTATATTATTTCTGCAGTAACTCCCACCTTGTGTGCCACGTCTGGGTGAAAAAATGCAGTACAAACGATCTTCTTGGGCTTCAGAAACTTACTTCATGGTGTTGGTCGCACAGTCGAATATGACATTAACTGAAGGAAAAACACAGACATTGTTGCAGTCATTCGTATATACCTATTCAAACAAAAACAGAAGGCTGCCTACAATTTTAGCATCAAAATAGAGAAAAGCCTTGTTTTTGTGTGTCTTTTCTGCGTGAGGCACATAACTTCATGAATATTGTGTAATTCAATAAATATTATTGTGGTTAAATGGTGTTTGTTTTGTTTTTTAAAAACTTTGTAAGAAGATAAATACCAAGAATATTGCCTTGAGTATATTTTGGAATATACAAGGAATTGTTTCAATAAAAGAATCTTTTAGTTGTCTCGTAAAACTTTGAAGTTGTGCCTAAAAACTGCACGTTTAAACTCCCTACCTACACAACTAAATAAAGAAATAGGTCTTTAGTTATTACACAGTTTTATGTGCTGAGTAACTTTGGGGAATATGACTTTGTTTGGGGGAATATGAGGTGAGGCCAGGCTCCTCACATGTGCACAGAATATGCAGGTTAACATGATTGTTGACAGTCCACAATGCAAGAAAGAGGTACAGCCTCGCCCTTTTAGCACCGATGTGTTCAGTGCCACGACAGTTTGATATCAGTGTGATATTAGTGTAAGCGACTTGCCCACATCAGGTTCCAATTTGAACCTTTTATGGTTGCACACAGTGGGGTGTAATAAGTGTGCACTGAATGTACACTGCAAGAGGACATGTCTCTTTACACTGAAGCCACATTTCTGCCCAGTTGCACATTTAATTTGCATCATTAGATAAACAGATAGATAGATATATATATATAAATAAAGGTAGACAGACAGTCAGACAGAAAGAGAGACAGACAGACAGAAAAACAGACGGACGGACATACAGACAGATATGTAGGTAGGTACGCCGACAGGCAAAAAGAAAGATTGCGACAGAAAGAGAAAGAAAGCAAATCGAGAAATTTAATTGTATGAAGGTTGTGTGGATGTAAAAGTCAAAGAGCATACAGAGAGTGGTCTCAGCGTTATCCTGACTGGATTGTTTCAGCGTTATCCTGATTGGATGGTCTCAGCGTTATCCTGATTGGATGACCAGTGGTCGATTGTCTTTCTCACATGCTATAATGAGGTATTTCGTGTTGAATTTACTTTGAATCTTCTCAATTTCTTTGTGTAGCAAAGTTGCCACTAAATTCAAATAGCAAGACACCACGCTTATGAAGGTCAACAAATGAGGTCATCTTTGACAAATTACCTCCATGTGACCTATGGTGCAACATCATGCACCTTATCTTAAATAGTATCTTGGATCACTGTGATCAACCTGAGAGAAAATTTGAGAAAGGTCTTCATGACTGCTTTCAATTGTGTGTTTTATAAATAGGGTGATGTCCGAAACAAACCTTAAATGATCAAGTAATGTTCATAGGGAAGTTGGAAGTACAATCTGATTTAATTTGTATGTTTTGATTCCCACTCGTACACTCAATGCACACTGAACATTTGAGAAGTGAACATCTCCCAAGGTTACCAAATCGACACTGACATTACAATGCTTTGATTAATCCATCCCGAAAAAAAACCTTCCAAATGTGCATATAATTTTATGGTCGTCTGCTTTTATGTTTCACTTAAAATTTACGAAAACAGAAAATTTTTTGGATGAGAATTAGAGATGTAAATTATCTTGATGACGTGCTCCTATTCAACGGCTTTTCTGGCAAGGGCTAAGTACAAACGACGGGCTTCTTGGTGATTTCTTCATGCATTGTAAAATGGAATACTGGAAAGTGGTCACTTATATCGCAGTACAAGATTCCACTATATGCGGAACTTTCTTCACCATAGTCATTTGAAAAGATATTATCAATAAGTGTTGCTGAGCGAGAAGTGACTCTTGTTGGCCGATTTATGAGGGGAATAAATGAGTTTGCATACCTTATATCCAAAAATTCATTTGTACTTATATGACTGTCGTGTTTTATGAGATCAATGTTAAAATCACCCATTAGATAGCATATTTTTTTTCTCCTCATTTGTATGCTTTTCCATAGCATCTTTCATATAGTCATTAAAATCTGTGACACTGGTGTTTGGAGGGCGATATACAACACCTAAAATTACATTTTGCTCATTTGCTTTCAGTATATTTTCAACTTCAATAAAAAGTGACTCATATATGTCGTGATTCAAATTCAGTTCATTCCATTCATGCACCTGCAGATGTTCTTAAACAAACAGAGAAACACCAGCTCTGTTTCATAGGGTCTGGTTTGGGCAAAGTGTGTATACACACACAGACACAGACACACAAAATAAGAAATAAACCAATAGTCCAGGCGAAGCTGGATAGGCAGGGCTTTGGACTGTCATGTGAACATAAATGTGTTACAATTGCGTAGACGCCAAATATCAAGTAGGTCAAGCTCATCCAGTAATAATTCATTAAAGCTTTGGGTATATTTGGAAGGGGGGTAAAGACCGCCGCCTCGTTTATCAAGTTCAGGAACGTCATCGATCAATATGTCAAGAATAACAAACCTGTTGTTCTGATCAGTTATTACATCAATAATACTATGATTAACTTTATTTGGTATGAGGATCTCTACACCTCTACTATTTGTGGTTCCATGTGAATAAAAGATATAAGCCCGCATTCATTTTTCCACACCAGTTTCTGAGCAGTTGTTGGTCTCTTGCAAAAAGATGATCCCTTGGTGAAATTTCCTAAACCAGTGAAACATGGATCTTGTTTTGAAAGTGTCGGCTATGCCTCTTAAACTATGAGAAAAAAGCTGAAAGGAAAAAGACATGCATTAGGAGGCGGAAGCAGACATTTAAATCAACATGAGAGAGAGAGAGAGAGAGAGAGAGAGAGAGAGAGAGAGAGAGAGAGAGAGAGAGAGAGAGAGAGCAAGTCTTAGTAACACTGATCTGAATGTCTGTGTCTACATGGGTATAACATAATACCAAAAAGACTGTTTAAAATTAGGAAGAATGTACCAGCTGGCAGATGACCATGTTAACCCTCCAAGCAGCTGTGGCTTTTGAGTTACTGTAACTTCACTATAGTTTTTTTCCACAAATGGTGCAAGACACGTAATAAGATACAAGTAGAAACCATGACATCACCTGTGGATAAGTAGCTAATAGCATATTGCAGCCTGTTGTTCAGTTCATTGATCACAATGTTGCACGAGTACCAAAGATAATTTGATACTATGTGATTAACACATGGACATTCCTTAAGTTCTTGCAGCAATACAATGAGTTCGGTACAAAAGTAGAACCAAAGTTGTAGCATTTTAATTTATGCCATTTAGATGAATGCACAAAATTTATTTTCGAATATTTTCAAAACTGTTTATAACAGAGATGCCATTCCAACTTCAATTTATATGTCTGTGACTTGGCTGCATCCAATGAAACCAAGAACTAAAGTTGTAGCATTTTGATGGATGCAAATTAGGCAAAAACACAAGATTCTAATCTTGAATAGCTTCGAAACTATTATAGACAGAGGTGTTATTTCAACTGATATTCATAAGTTTGTGCTATAGGCACATCCAATTGACCACAAACAGGAGAAGTAATCATTTAATTGATTCTAATTTGGGGCGATTAAATCAGTTAAATAAGGTACAGGTTTCTGTCATTCACTACATTATTTAAGATATTTGCTGCAGCTGCATCCACTTAAGCTTGAATCACACACCAACAGATTTGCTTCTGAAGCAAATCATTTTTGGTTTTGTCCCCATGTAGTGCCAGTGCTCATCAGTCGCTATCTTGGTCTCTGGTTCAGCGGTATTTGTAGCAAGCGGGTGCGTTAAAAAATGCCAGCCTTGATTTTTACCCTTAAAAAAGCAAAGGTAGTGATCTAGTCTGAAAGCAAGTAAACAAGCATTGCTGGAAGATTTTTCAATGATTTGCAAGTATTTCACATGAAACATTCGCATTTTTGGAACTGTTTCCCTTGTATTTTTGCCCGCCCTGAACATGTAGAGTAAACACATTAGATGCAATGATTTTTGAGACCAAGGCCAGGAAGGGCCTATGTTGATAACGTTTGATGGGCACAGGCATGGTCCTGTGTACAAAGGCTCCACGGCACAAATACACATGTATATAAGTATATATATATATATTTTTATATATATATATATATATATATATATATATATATAAATATAAATATATATATATATATATATATATATATATATATATATATATATATATATATATATATGTATATATATATATGAAGGGGCTCTGTTGATAGCGTTTGGAGAGCACAGGCATGCGCCTGTGCACAAAGGCTCCAGGACACAAGTATATGTAAGTATATATATATAAATATATGTATGTATGTATATATATATATATATATATATAATGCCAGCTGCTTCAAAATAGCATATGGACACTTCTGAGGACCCCCGGACCGCAATTTGTTCAATAAGTGATGCTGCAATTTTTCCAATTTTTCTGCTGTTTTCGACTTTTTGTCGTGATCTTTTTCTTTTTCATAAATTTTGCGTTTGAGCCCTTTTTTTTTTTTGAAAAATTCATTTTGGATCAAAGTGCTCAAAGCGTTTTTGTAAAAAGCATTTGTATGACTTTTTCGGAAAACAAATTTTCAAACTAAATAAATGAATTGTTATTAACAAGGACTCAAATGCATTGATAGGCTTTTGGTTTTGATTTGTTTGTTTTTCTAGTAGACCAGAGTTCTTCATCTATGATCAATATTGCAGTTTGAAAAACGACTTATAACGAAATGAGACATTTTTGTGAAAATAATTACATCATTTCCCATAAGCATTTTAGTGTTATAATGGCTTATTTAAAGTTATGTAAACCAAAGTATTGTCTTCAAAATAACTTACAAACGCATTTATCTCCCTAAAGTTCTTATTGAACATGTAAAAGATGCGCATACCTTACTCGAACGCTGTTTTACTCACCTTATCTTACACTCTATTATTACTACCGTATATATATATATATATATATATATATATATATATATATATGTATGTATATATATATATATATATATATATATATATATATATATATATATATATATATATATATATACATATACATATACATATACGGTAGTGGTTCTTGTATTGTTTACAAAATAGAAATTAAACTGTTTTTCCAATTTTCTCTAAAATATTTTGGGGAACTCTGTGCATATGAGTCTCTTTTGCAAGACACTATCGACATGTTTGGACAATGGACAAAAACTGTTAAAGTTTGGCTGACCTGAATCTATTTTCAAGGCAATTAAGCATTTTAGTAAAGGACACTACATTCAATATGTGAAAAAAGGCTAACGATAAAAAGGTAACACAAATATGTACTATATGCAAAAGTTTGATATTGAAAAAATGTGAATGAATGACTGTCTTTCTCAATGTCATAGAGGAACTTCAAGTCAAGATATGATTTTTTTTGCCTGGTCATCGGACTACATGTCAGCAGATCATGAGGACCATCGTAATCTTGTATACTGAATTGAGAGCACGGTTTTCTGCACTTTGATTCATGATATGGAGGAGGTGTGGATGCATTCTGCTGCCCCTACATGTCAAAATAACACTTACTGTTAAATTGCAACCATTTGTGTCTCTTTCTCTCTCTCCATATATATACATATATATCTGTCTATCTATCTATCTATCTATCTATCTATCTATCTATCTATCTATCTATCTATCTATCTATCTATCTATCTATCTATCTATCTATCTATCTATCTATATATATATATATATATATATATATATATATATATATATATATATATATATATATATATATATATATATATGTGTGTGTGTGTGTGTGTGTGTGTGTGTGTGTCCCTTATTATACTTAACTGCCTATTTTCTACCAGGCCGCATCAAATGGGATTAATTTTCAAAGGAGTTAGGTCCTTTTTTTACTGTATGGTCCTTTTTTTACTGTATCTTTACTGACATTTTATATATATGTTGATCAAGATAATACGTTAGGTAGGTGACCCCATCGGTGATAAAATGTATCCTCTTTTCCATGTACGAACTAAATGTCTTCTTCCACATGAAACTTTGCAGACACATAATGAAGAAAATGTTAAAAAGAATATATTTGTTATTAACTTGTTCTCCATGGATAAAATACTTGCCACTTAGAATTAAGTTATTAAGAATATAGAAAAGATTTCTGCTGATATTTTGGTAATTTCCAAGGACTACCCTCTCATAAAACACGTTTATCATTTCAGTTGGTATTAGTGTCTCCAGAGTGTTTATTGATCTGTGTGCAATCCCCATATCTGTGGGCAACTGTGTCCTATTTATCATATAGATTGAAAATGTTGAAATCCACTAATTGTATGATTAAAGCCAACTTTAGCGATTACAAATAGCGCAAGATTGAAAATATTGTAGTCTAATTTCAATTGTACTTCAGAAGACAGAGAAAAAATATTTTCTTCCTCATGTCATCAGTTTCTGTAAATACTGCCTGCCAATTTGATAATATCAGTTGGCACTACATCTGGTTGTAGTTTCATAGATACCTAGTAAAAGTCTTCACATCGTATTTCACCAATGAACTTTTTTAACCGCAAATTTAAAACCTGGTTTATCATAATTTTCAATATTTGTGACAGGTTGAGAAATCAAGTATCTTTTAACATAATTCTGATATTGTTGATAATCTAGAGGGTTCTTATCTTTTGTAATGTACTCATTGTACCAAATAACCGCTAGTATTACAGCTAAAAAGTTTCCACACCATAATAAGTTGTTTGTAAAAATTAATGTCAGTATCTGTTAATGTTCCAGGTCGATACAGCATCTACCCATAAACAAGTCTTCCAGTTTAATGCTGGGCGAGAATGGTTGAAAGATAGCTTTCCGTTTAGCATTGGGTCCATAATACAGGCTTTCACCCACTACAGTAATAATGCATTTGCTTGGGTTTTAAAACCTTTCAACCACCATACTCGATTTTTTTTATACACGGCATCATAATTTGACTTTTGCGATTCCACTCTTCCTTATAAACTTATAAATATCTGATTGCATGGTTTGGACAAAGACTAACTCTACATGCATCACTGACACTGGATAAAGTAGCTTGGAAGATGCTAGGGTCTTTATAACTAGGTTTTGTCCAACTGGTGACAGATTTTCGCGTTTTCCACACATTCAATACATCTCTAACAGACAACAGTCCTGGAGCAAAGTAAAGGTTGTTTATCAACTGCTCATTGTCGTACATAAAATTATGAATTCATCTTTACACCACTTAACAGGTAGCTGACCATCAACCTTATATTGATTTGCTCTAATCCTTCGTGTTAAGCTTTTGACAAGATTACATGTTTAACCACAACATTGTTTGAAATCATCCAACACAATCAGTACACTTTTTTTCCTAATTGTAGAATTTGTATGAAAAAAAGAAGTATCATCTGAGACATGTTGTTTTTTTAATTTATGGACATTGATTTTAATGCTTTTCATATCACTGCTCGTATGGATTTTTATTGTCAATAGTTCCAGGGCTAAAATAATAAGCAACCATGACAGGGGCATCCTTGTCTCGCAAGTCAAGCTACAGGAGAGAATTCACCAGTGTATCCATTGTTGATTACACTTGAGATATCCACATATAATATTATAACCCACTTTCTAGAAATTGTGCCAGGGTTTAATACACTTAAGGCTTGAATGATGCATAACCAGGTTACAGTAGTGAAACCTTTTTTTGAAATCAATTATCATTAGGAGTTCTGTTTTATTCCCTAACCCAACCATATATAAAACGTCTGCAAAAGTTCCTGTATTTTCACCTATGTATCGTTCTTTAACAAAAGCCGTTCGTTCTTTGTGTATTAATGTATTAGTATTGGCAAGAATTTGACAACTCGCTTTGCCATCACTTTAGCAATAATTTTGTGATCAATATTCAACAGAGGAATAGGCCTCCGGTTTTTCAGCTTTGTCCATCCCTTGTTTTTCTTTGGTATCAATCTTAAATAATGCCTCTCCTTTGATCAATGGATATTGTGACTGTATTATATGCATATTTAGATTATTTAATATGAATATTTTTGTATCTCTGGTCATAACGCCTTGTGTAATTCATTTGTGAAACCATTAGTTCCTGGACTTTTCCATTCATGAATTCCTTAATTGCCATCCAGCATTCTTCTGTTACATCTTGATCACATCTTAGGTTTTTTTTTGGTCTTTTAAGTTTAACATTTTTAGATTTTCCAGGAAGCACTCCATATTTCTGCAGATGACAGCTGTTGAAAGACTACTCTTATAAAGGTCTTGGTAGAAATTTGTTTTTCTAAACCCAGCAGCCAAACCATCCAAGGCAAATGTAGGCCTTTCAGCCATCGGCTTCATGGCCTACATTATCCTTAGATGGTTTGGATTCAGTGCCTATCGATTCATCAGGCGATCTATCTTGCTGTATCACCAGATCCACGCCAGTATTACTGACAGTATCTTCCATTTCCATCCGATATTACCTGGTTTACTTTGTAATCCATATTATTTTGCAGGAATACTGCAACACATTGGTTGTTGCTGGTACCATGTGCAAATATGATTTTTGCTCTCTACTCATTTCTCCATTTATTTTCTTTATTCTTTCTACCATGGGTTTTATGTAGAAAACATATACCTTTATGAAACTTTCTGATTCAGTGGCATATAGGCCATCTTTTAAAAGAATTTGCAATTCTCCTTACATGTAGGAAAAACAGCAGCACATAAAACTTGTGTTTCATTTCAATTTGGTCAGAAGGAAAGTATAATGTGCACTGTTGCTCTCAGAATTGGGAACACCTAATAAGTATAACTGCATATGATGGGGTGAAATGTCATGTTAAATGTGACACTTGGTTGCAATAGAAAATAGTTTTCTTGCTTGTCTTGAGAATGAAAGACATGACCTATGAGATAAGATATGAATAGAAGCTGGTTGTGCAGGATTGTATCAGTAGTGCACAACAGTACCATCAGGAAAATAAGGAGGGGCTCTAAACCCTCTAGCAGTCTGTCCAAATTGAAATACAAGTACACATACCCCCCGCCCCCCCAAAAAAACAAACTTAGGCCTGAGAACAAAATCCAAATATTTATCTATACTTTAAGTCCTTTTCAATAGTGAGTCCAGTGTCAGGAAGAATGAAATTATACCCTTACCTATGCTGACACTCCTATAATGAACAAAATGCAGGTAAATCCTAATCCCTGGTGACAAATGCTCCACAGGTACTGTCCCACGGTTCCAAGTCCTATGGTAGGTGCCAAGCAGTCTGGTCCAAATCCCACAGTGGTACGCATAGGCACGGTGCTGGTGCTAATCCTACAGAGGTAAGGTTTGGTTCCAATATGGTACAATAAACACCAAAGATACCAGTCCACTCAAAGGCACTGTCTCACAGGTATAAATGAGTATCTGCTGTAGCAAAGGCTCACAGTCCCACTAGCTTGACGACACACAGCTTCTCTCTCTCAGATCTCAGAATTCTCCTCCTGAAGGGAGCTGCTTTATATACCCGTGCTGAGAGCTTTCACCACTATTCTGGAGTTTTCTAATAAGTCACAAAATTCAATTCTCTTAGAGCTTTCTAAACCACTTCATGGCTTTCCCTTTGTTTACAATGAAATTAGTCATACCCATATGAATCTAGGTCAACATTCTAAATTATTCTATTGTTTACCAGTAACATGTGAGTCATTCCAACAAATCTGGGCCAACTCGACGTCCCTGTAAAACATTCAGTGAACTCAATGACTTTCCAAATCAAAGCGCACAATTATGTTTACATCCATAACAATCAAACATGGTATTTATTTACCTCCAATTTATCAGTTGTTGTACAGTCTTTTCTGAACTCAAACGCATAGAGTTTTGAAACATTTCAATTCTATTGATTGAGGAAATTCTGCTTAAATATAGGACTGGTATTTTTTTTTGTAATTCTCTTGCGTTTTTTACTTGGATTCACTGGGGTATTCATTAAAGCTCTGCTTGGGATGATTCAGATTGAGCTGGCTGGAAAGCACTGGTAATTTTAACAAGTTTCTTTACACTTGACGTTTATATGAAGGCACAAGTCTGCCTACATTTGGAACACTGCCGCAACCCCAAATGATCTGTTTTACATAAAGCCAGCAACTGTTCTCAAATATGCATGGCAACTTGCTTCTAATCTGTAACATGGAAAAATTACTACATAATTACCATTGTGTGGTTAAAGTCTTGGGCTTGCAAAATTGTTCCAGGGAGAGTTTGGTGGAGCGAATTTACTACCCATGTTAGAGGGGTTGTGCTTTTAGCATGTTGCAGGTGGACAAAAATACGTGTCATTTGATTGTTTTTCCACCCTTTGTTTACATTCACACCATCCCTGGTGCGTTTTGCTTGGCAGCCTCTACTTGCGGGGAATGAGTAAGATTACCTTTAATACCTGCTCAATGAAGTCAAAGAGTGTCCCTCATACAAAAATATCCTCACAAACTCAATCTCTTGCTTGATAGCCGAATCCGGAAGTAAAGACCAGCTAATTGTTTGATTGTTTACATATGGTGGGTTTCCCAGAATCGCAACTGCATCGATGCTGACTATTCCAATTATACAAGCTGTCAACGCTAGCTGGTATCTAGTGGTGGAGAATATTGCATCTATTGACAGCTGTGCCGGAATTCCACCCAAAAAAAAGTGCATAGGGTGGAAAAAACTGCTAAAAAAAGTGGGAACTATTGTTTTGGATGCCTATTTGTCATGTGCATGCGAACTTTCTCAAAATATGTACTTCTAGTGTTCCTAAAAAAAATGAACACGATCTTCAGTTTTGGAACATGAGATATGTTCTTGTAAATGCCTTAAACTGAAGATCGTGTTTTAAATTTTTAGGGTCAGTGATTGCATAAAATGTATTGTTCCCAACAAAACACATGAAATCTTTCTTGTTTTTCTCTATCAAATAGGCATTCTGGGCATTCTCTACCAAGAACTGTGACAGCTACGTCTGTGATGATATGGACTTCAACAGCAAAATTCTGTGAGAATGTGTCAGCGATCGACATCTGATCAGCTATGATGTGATAAATCTAGATACAAGAGATATAGAAACGGAATATAATTCATAGTCTTATGTTCTTTTTCGTCTCCCACTCTTTAACCTAATAAGTCAGTACCATTGCAGCTTGCACATTTTTTGGATGCTCAAAAGTTAATATTGTTATGAAACCACAGAACCTCATTGTTGGGGCTGTGGCAACACACACACACACAGAGGCAGAGAGAGAGAGAGAGAGAGAGAGAGAGGGAGAGAGAGACAGACAGACAGACAGACAGAGACAGAGAGACAGAGACAGAAAGACAAAGAGAGGTAGCACTAATTGCCATCAAACTGAAGTCTTAATCTTTTTAGAACACCATTTTTATCCTGTCTTCAAAAACATTGAGATACAATTGCACCATGTACAGAAACTTTACATTGCCTGTAGTCTTATGTTTAAATTGTGTTTCACATTCTATTTCTCCAGTGTAGGAGAACGGCATAAGTCTGATGTTCTTTGTGGTAAGAAGAGACTTTGATGAACTGCAACCACACCTGAGACAAGCTTGATTCATTTCAGTTTGTGTTTTTCTCAACAAATATTAAAAATTCAATGTAGAAACATAACTTATTATCCATTATTACAATGGTAATATCTATGAACTGGAAAGAAAACCTCACAGACTTATGACGCTTCATTGCATTAACAAGATTATGTAAGAATAAATTATCACAGCATACTGCAGGTGTGTGTGAAAGAATTTATTACCAATTGGCACATTTATATACGTTAGTACATCTTGAAATTCCCAACCAGACATTTCCAATTACAAGGCACTGCTGAGAGGAAGCATTCCCTGCCTGCGCTCTCAGTTCAGTGATTCCACTTGCTTGCCTTTATGGCTTGGCTGAATTTTTTTTCAGACGGTTAGACATATCTGTATTTTGATCTTTATTTTGAGCTCACTATGATTAATTTCAGATGGAAATTGACTGCATTAAGATGATATGTAAATCTTCAGATGAACTTGACGTTTGACCTTTAGATGTCAGATATAATGCCTACACTTTGATACAGCATGACGAAGATCCAATAAAAACTGGTAAAGTTATGGTTAAATAAAATGTTTCAAATCATGAAGTTGCCAAATGACCTTGGTTTTTAACCTTACGAAGTCATATGTAAATTTGGATAGTTGGGTCTTGATTGGAGGTATGAAACACAGTTGAGGTATAAAGCAAAAGGTGTTTTCCGTGAAAAGGGTCATAATTCCTTTAAAGTTAGGTCAATGTCACGAATTGAATCCAGCAAATGAAAGATTATTAAAAGAGTTTAAAGATTGGCTCACAGTGTTGCACAAGTTATTGGCAGCTCAGAGCTGTTGGCTTTGAAGCAATTGCAAAATAACAATAAAAAATGTTCTATAAAGTAAATCAAATTAAAATACAAAAGCTCGTGACCTTGAAATGTAGGTCAAGTTGACGAATCAAATATCCAGTGCAAGAATTTAGAATACAAGTGTAATCCTGCCAGAATCAACTCACGCGAACCGGCTATACATATATGTTGTGTGTAATTTGATAAAAAAGTGAGAAGCAGTTTTAAAAGCTGGCATCAAACAATTAGTTTCAAAAAATTAAAGAAAAATTCTTGGAACATGGCTCATAGTGGGAATATTAAATCGGCCACTTTCATACCTATTAGAATCATAATACACACAGGCCTGTGACTGGGTAGTTTAGACATATTTGTTGCATTGATGGCAGAGGTGTGGTTCATAATTAAACGTCCTTAATATTGTTTCTTGCTTGTTGCTCCAAGAGTAAATCCTGCTTTGTCATACAACATTTAATTACAGAGGTGGAATGAAATTGACAGGCGACATTTTAAACATAAATTAATTGCAATTAAAGACAACATGATAGTGCTAAAAGTGTGCACAGCCGTATGCAGAATAAGTGGAAAAATCAATAAAAGTTGATTATAATTCATTTGTTTTTAGATGCTTTTAAGAACAATATCAATGTTACTCGCACATTATTAGAACTTAGCCCATATATAAACAGGGTCAACACCAAACGCAATGTTACAGTTTTAGCCTGAGACTTTTCGATGTATCATGCGGAGTCATAATAATAAATTTTTCTCTGTATCAAAGGTTAAGAAGACCGATACAAAACCTCCTGTCACCTTTTATGGATGACTGCCTGTCTCGTGTAAGGACTGAAATTTATTTCTTCACATTGGTATAGGTAGCTGAATGTTGATATTTTGGTAACTGTAGAATCCCTGGCTTTTTCTGTATGCAACTTTGCTTTCATTGTTGGGTTGAAATATATGAAAAGGGTCATGTTTTTCTGGACTTGTTACGTAAAGGCCATCCACATGGTAGCCCTGCCCAGTCGTTATGTAGGAACAATGTGGTGTGCGATGCCAAGGTCCTAACTTAGCTGGTTCTCCAACTCTGTGACCTGGTGTATTAACTCAATGCCACTTAAGTGTTACTTACTCCAGACTTTTTCTTGAGGACAATTTTGATGTATAATTCCATAGTTCCACTTTATACAGGTCTTCAAGTACGCCCACTCTCAACACAAATCCACCAACCACCCCACCCTCACGTCCAGCCCTACCCCACCCTGAGAGAAAAATGAAGTCCTTAAATGCCCTTCAACCTTAAGTAGAAAGTCGAGGTCGTCGAAATGAAATTTTAATCTCACAAAAATGCCGAATCATCTTTTGTTCTAATATGCTGTCCTGTCTAACGTTACTTTGAGGGTATTATTTCGAAACTAAATTTACAGATGTGGTAGACTCCATTGAGGTCATCCATGTGTAATGTGAAATACTCTTATTTGCCTCAAATTCAAACATATATCAATATTTATTGCACGTCAATTTCTCATTATGACTCGCACAGTGACCTTTAGTGCTGCTATTTACTGATTTTGCGAATAAAGGGGACAATTTAGAAAGATGGACTGGTTCAGTTTGCTAGGGTGAATGACATACTATTTTCTGCTTACTTTTTGTATCTTATGGAATTGTTTTGATGCAATTCTTTTCTCATGGCACATAGATATATGCATTCAATGGATTACTGGAGCTTTTGTTTTTTTAAATGCATAGATGTGGCACTCATGGGAAGAACTGCATGAAGCATATCACCAAAACTGCCGAAAAAGAACCTTAGGCTATTTAACTCGTTCACTGCCAATTTCAACAGATGTCGATGTGATTTGACCTGACTTAACCTTACTGATTCATATTCTTTTTGACCTCTCATTCAGGCACCACCCATGCCTTCCGTGTTAGAGACCATGAATAGCACAGATCAGTGGCTTTCATTGGCACATATTGCATTCAAAAGTGTCTAGAGAATGCTGTTGACTGAGATAAAACTCTGCATTGCAAAAGTTTAAGACATGCTTGAATGGTTATCGCGGTAGTTAAGTTATGATGCAATTACGTCTCGGGAAACAAGTATAAAAATGCCAAAAATGAAACGGCACACATGAAGATTACGCCAGATCCAGCACTGTTATCAGTCCTGACGACTTGAACATGGCATCCGTAAGCTTTATTTATTTGTTGCAATTAACTAACCATTTTACAGGTGCAGAATTCGTGATGTAGCTGTAGTAAAATACAAACTTCTACTGATGGGGTGCTATGGTCTTAACAAAACTATTCATTTTCAGCATTTCATGCCTGCTTGTGTTCACGTGGTCACCTCATGGACTCTTTGTGCTGTGGGCCAAAACTGGCAAGAGATGTCATTTTAATTTAGAGTTTATGATATTTGGACCTGTCCCTTTTTTCTAAAAAATAACAAGGGCAACAGTTCCAAATACGTTTGCATTCATATGTGAATAAACTGTAAATATCTGTTTGAGAGTATATGACAGGAAAATATGCATATTAATATGTATATGCACTATATATATTTTAGGCGAGTAACATACACGTTCCTTTGGGAAGAACCCTTTGTGAGGGAGACATCATCGAAGTCAGAGGAGCTGTCCATTCGGGCAACCCCAGCAGGTAAATGATATTTCATTTTGTTAAATTTGGGTAGTACATCTTTGATATGATTGGTTTAATGCTATCATGTAACCAGCTTTTCAAAAAGGACTATTGCCTGCTTCTACTCGATGCGCCAGACAAAAATCTAAAGACTATTGCCCAGACTATTGTTTCAAACTCAAGTTGTTTCATCTAAATGTTGCGTAAATGTTGCGGTGTTTTTGCATTAAATTAGTATAGTGGGTCCTAACTTAAGTGGTGGCAACAACACTCTGACTGCTATTGTTACTTTTGCAAGCCACAGGTTCACTGGATACTGTTAATTACAGTGTGACTTTAAAACATGGAAATGTCTGTTTCCATATATATGTTACATTTTATTCAAACTGTCATGTATACCCTCGAGATGGTGGTGTCCCAGCTTGACTATTAACCTCGACGTATGATCCCAGGCAATCGACAAGCTGGGAAACCACCACCTCTGGTACATGCATTTGGACTGTTAAGCAGTAAAACGGGTTATATTTGATAAATATAGTTTTACACGTCGATGGCAATGTTAAAGCATACAAAAAATTTGATCCATCGAAATTGGAAAGATATTTTCATGATAAATTTCAACGTCAAGGTGTTTCTAAGGCATCAATGCATTATGTAAAGTAACAGTGACAAAATACCCTATATTTATCTAACAGGTGGGGCACTGTTAGGGAGGTCCTAAAAATCCAAGGATCCAAAAGTTTTGACTCCAAAAAATCCAAAAATCCTTTATAAAATTGCAAGAGATCCGAATATATTTTTTCAAATTACAATAATATTTTCAAAAAATTCAATGATCTTTTATCCTAAAATAGGCGAAAAATCCAACAATCCACATTTGGAAGTACAAATAATCCAATTATCCCTTAAAAAGGACCAAAAATACAATAATAATAAAAAACAGGGCCCGCATGTCCAAAAGGAATGGAAAATATAAGAGAACTCAAAGTAACAGTTTCTGAATTTTTATACATTTTACAGTAGTTACAAAAAAGCGTTATTCACGTTTCCTATGGAAAAAACACCTATAAAAGAACATTGAAGACCATGCATTACATCTGTACTTTATTTCGGGCTGCATGCCACGTTTGGCTCCAAATTTTCACCAGATAAGGTGCAATTGGACCTACCTTGTGGTGCAAGATCGAGGGACCAGGACATTTACCGCTTTAGTCTGTAATGAGCTTCTATTGTTCCTGGAGGAGTCACAACGGAAACTCCATCTCCGTTCATGTGGAGTATTTTACAATTACAGACAAAAATAGTTCTGATTTATCGTGGTATTAGTTGTGAAGTACTCACATGAGGGTAGTCATACAAAAGTCCTGTAGGTGACGTTTTCAACAACAAAAATGTATTCTTTTTCGCTGTTTATTGATAAACTGCCGCTTTTATCTTTTAAGATTTGATATCAATCTGCAGCAAGGAATCGATCATCCCTCTCCGAACATAATTGTTCACTTCAACCCTAGATTTCATGGAGATAAAGTGATCAGAAATTACAAACTGAACGGTCACTGGCATTCACCAGAAGACAAGAGCGGTGGATTTCCGTTCCAGGTGGGCAAAGAGTTCGTAATCAAAGTGACGGTGCTCGGGGATAAGAAACTTCAGGTAATATGACATAGTTAGGATGTAGCAGGTATAATAAAAATATATAATAGGCTTGAAGGGTGAATCAAAATATTAAGAAACAGACTTTCTTATATTAGTGATACGATTTGAAAAAGGTATACTTGATTTAGTCATTGTATAAGTTTGGTGAGTGACAAAGGGGCAAGGTTTACAATTTTTAATGTACAAAACACACTACATATATATATTTTCATGCAGGAAAAAGAATGCAAAGAAGGGAAAAGCCACCTGCAATGCATATATGGCACAAAGGCTCGCCAACCAATCCTGAAATAAAAATTCTTTTTTGCTTTCAAATGACACACATTTCCCAAAGAGATGCAGTTTTTTCACGTATGGTGCTATTTTGCCGTCAAATAAGATTTTCAAGTCCATAGGAAGAAAAATAAAACAAGTCCAGAGCCAACCTGATTCAATAAAAGTTTCTAGGTGCCTTTTACTATATATTTGGTCTGCCTCACTCTGTTGCAAGCAAGTGGGTCGAATGAAGTGAGTAATAAACTTCAGTGAATATTATTGGGTATGGCTCTGTTATTTTAAGAGGCCATACGCCATACCAATTTCGGTATGTTGCGGCTTCAAGCGCTTATATCGCTCTTGAAAACAAACAATAATAACTGAACGTTTAAAAATATGTTTTCTTGCTGAATGTTACAACGATTACTTAGTAATAGTGGTTGCCATGCATAACCAACTGAAAAAGTACTGTACCTAAAAAGGAACTTACAGAAAGTTTTCGGTGATAGAGTTCACACTAAAAGGCGGGGACATCCAGGAAAATATGTCACAGTCTTGCGGGAAGTAATGGCAGTAAATTGGTAAATTATACTATGTACACCAGTCCCATTCGACCCCCATCTGCAGTCTGATGATGGTTTTTAGGGCCCAAAATGCAGATGCCATTTAACTGATCTAGATAGTTCAAGCCATTTCCAACTCTCCAGGGAGTAATTTGAAGCAACTTTTTTGCAAAGTTACCGTAGCTGCTAAAGAAATTATCACAGCTTCTAGATAAATCAGTATGTTGTTGAACCTGCACAGAAAATGCAGCAATGTCTATGGACCGACCAATAAGAGCCAAAGTTGGCATGAAAATTGCAAAATTCATGCAAGTTAGCAAACAAGGAAGGTAGCCCAACCTTAGAGTGATGTCTGTCCACCTAAAACCAAGCAAAATTTCGACTTTGTATCATTGTTGCAGTTCAATGCCTCAACTTTGCAGTGGCTTTTTTCGGTTCATGGTGAAACATAACATCAGAGATCTTTTGTTGTTTCAGTTCGATGTTTCCGGTGAAGGAGGACAGGAAACATTTATATACGACACTTACGTGTCAGTCAGTGATGTGGATTACTTTAGCAGCAAAGGAGATGCTACCTTTACAGGTGTAAATCATATCATGAAATTACATGTAAGTTCATATCTCAGTGTTGTTGCCTGGTCCTACAAAATGCTCTCTCGTTCAACCACCATAAACATAAGTGTAAATAGTGGGTTTGGGTGATTCTGGCATTGAGTCATTTAATATATGCATAAGAAAGTCTATAAGCGATCATTCTTTAAGTTTACATCAAGTCACAGGATGAGTCAGCATCCCTATGACAACCTTAATCAATTTGTTAATATATCCTATATAAAAACACAACACTTCCATTTAATCTATACAATCCACACATTAAGCTCCATATCATCTGAATCTATGTCTGTTCCTGTCACTTCCCATCAATAACATATAAACAAACAGATTTTGAGAAATGAAGAAAATAATACAAACCAACCTTGAACAGTTACTTTTTGATCGAGTGTAGAAGATTACCACGTGTCTTCAGTAGGTACCATTCAGAACATATTTCAGAGTTAAAAACCAATACGTATATCCCGAAAAGTTTTTCGTTGTTTCTGCACAGTATGCAATCATGATGCCCAACATTACACAATGAAAAAAAAATAGCAAATGGAACAGACAACATCAGCAGCACAGAAGAAATGTTTACAGACAACACATAAACCTAATTAAAAGAAGTGGGCTCATATGGGAAAGGTTTTGGTAACATGTAAAAAGGCTTAATGGTGATATTTGTGAGAAGGAGTGGCAACCTTAACCTGTTCAGACAACACTTTTAAGATGAATGCATTTGTAATTTTGGGTATGCCACTGAGCAATGTTCAATTAAGTATTACACTACACACTATATTAATTATTTCTGTTATGCTCATATTTGGACCTATGGATTGAGGAATCAATTGCACATAAAGCCAGGGAAAACATCAGCAGTCTGGACAGATTTTGTGATAATGATGATAATAATAATTGCTTCCTTTGGCATCAGTTGGGTCATTCTGCACATCCCTTGTGAAGAAAAGCACGCACTTGTTTGCAGTCTGTAAAAATATCGGAAAAATGATGCTATTAACAAGAAATGCTAGTTAAAATATTAAAGCAGACCACAATTCCCATGCGGACGTTTATTGATGATTTGGCTGCGAAAATGTTACATGTTATATGTTAAACCAATCATACTGATTTGGTAAGACATTACTAAGTGCAGGATCCTTAAAGGATAGATTTTCTGTCTATGGTGATCTTACAGGTATGTTGTAAAAAGCTCTCATGATTGTGACATTTATGATTTAAGTATTACACTATACAAATACTCTATATCTCTCTCCTCTCCCTCTCTCTTTTTTCTCTCTCTCATAATATATATATATATATATATATATATATATATATATATATATATATATATATATATATATGTATATTCACATTTATACATATGTGACACATTTATTTCATTGTTATATTATTTCTGCAGTAACTCCCACCTTGTGTGCCACGTCTGGGTGAAAAAATGCAGTACAAACGATCTTCTTGGGCTTCAGAAACTTACTTCATGGTGTTGGTCGCACAGTCAAATATGACATTAACTGAAGGAAAAACACAGACATTGTTGCAGTCATTCGTATATACCTATTCAAACAAACAGCAGGCTGCCTTCAATTTTAGCATCAAAATAGAAAAAAGCCTTGTTTTTGTGTGTCTTTTCTGCGTGAGGCACATAACTTCATGAATATTGTGTAATTCAATAAATATTATTGTGGTTAAATGGTGTTTGTTTTGTTTTTTAAAAACTTTGTAAGAAGATAAATACCAAGAATATTGCCTTGAGTATATTTTGGAATATACAAGGAATTGTTTCAATAAAAGAATCTTTTAGTTGTCTCATAAAACTTTGAAGTTGTGCCTAAAAACTGCAAGTTTAAACTCCTTACCAACTAAATAAAGAAATAGGTCTTTAGTTATTACACAGTTTTATGTGCTGAGTAACTTTGGGGAATATGACTTTGTTTGGGGGAATATTAGGTGAGGCCAGGTTCCTCACATGTGCACAGAATATGCAGGTTAACATGATTGTTGACAGTCCACAATGCAAGAAAGAGGTACAGCCTCGCCCTTTTAGCACCGATGTGTTCAGTGCCACGACAGTTTGATATCAGTGTGATATTAGTGTAAGCGACTTGCCCACATCAGGTTCCAATTTGAACCTTTGGTGGTTGCACACAGTGGGGTGTAATAAGTGTGCACTGAATGTACACTGCAAGAGGACATGTCTCTTTACACTGAAGCCACATTTCTGCCCAGTTGCACATTTAATTTGCATCATTAGATAAACAGATAGATAGATATATATATAAAGGTAGACAGACAGTCAGACAGAAAGAGAGACAGACAGAAAAACAGACGGACGGACATACAGACAGATATGTAGGTAGGTACGCCGACAGGCAAAAAGAAAGATTGCGACAGAAAGAGAAAGAAAGCAAATCGA
Source organism: Hermodice carunculata (assembly GCA_964020975.1). Lineage (NCBI taxonomy): Eukaryota > Metazoa > Annelida > Polychaeta > Eunicida > Amphinomidae > Hermodice > Hermodice carunculata. Next base: position 62,244,820 of record OZ026618.1, on the reverse strand, counting down.
GAAATTTAATTGTATGAAGGTGGTGTGGATGTAAAAGTCAAAGAGCATACAGAGAGTGGTCTCAGCGTTATCCTGACTGGATTGTTTCAGCTTTATCCTGATTGGATGGTCTCAGCGTTATCCTGATTGGATGACCAGTGGTCGATTGTCTTTCTCACATGCCATAATGAGGTATTTCGTGTTGAATTTACTTTGAATCTTCTCAATTTCTTTGTGTAGCAAAGTTGCCACTAAATTCAAATAGCAAGACACCACGCTTATGAGGGTCAACAAATGAGGTCATCTTTGACAAATTACCTCCATGTGACCTATGGTGCAACATCATGCACCTTATCTTAAATAGTATCTTGGATCACTGTGATCAACCTGAGAGAAAATTTGAGAAAGGTCTTCATGACTGCTTTCAATTGTGTGTTTTATAAATAGGGTGATGTCCGAAACAAACCTTAAATGATCAAGTAATGTTCATAGGGAAGTTGGAAGTACAATCTGATTTAATTTGTATGTTTTGATTCCCACTCGTACACTCAATGCACACTGAACAGTTGAGAAGTGAACATCTCCCAAGGTTACCAAATCGACACTGACATTACAATGCTTTGATTAATCCATCCCGAAAAAATCTTCCAAATGTGCATATAATTTTATGGTCGTCTGCTTTTATGTTTCACTTAAAATTTACGAAAACAGAAAATTTTTTGGATGAGAATTAGAGATGTAAATTATCTTGATGACGTGCTCCTATTCAACGGCTTTTCTGGCAAGGGCTAAGTACAAACGACGGGCTTCTTGGTGATTTCTTCATGCATTGTAAAATGGAATACTGGAAAGTGGTCACTTATATCGCAGTACAAGATTCCACTATATGCGGAACTTTCTTCACCATAGTCATCTGAAAAGATATTATCAATAAGTGTTGCTGAGCGAGAAGTGACTCTTGTTGGCCGATTTATGAGGGGAATAAATGAGTTTGCATACCTTATATCCAAAAATTCATTTGTACTGATATGACTGTCGTGTTTTATGAGATCAATGTTAAAATCACCCATTAGATAGCATATTTTTTTTCTCCTCATTTGTATGCTTTTCCATAGCATCTTTCATATAGTCATTAAAATCTGTGACACTGGTGTTTGGAGGGCGATATACAACACCTAAAATTACATTTTGCTCATTTGCTTTCAGTATATTTTCAACTTCAATAAGAAGTGACTCATATATGTCGTGATTCAAATTCAGTTCATTCCATTCATGCACCTGCAGATGTTTTTAAACAAACAGAGAAACACCAGCTCTGTTTCATAGGGTCTGGTTTGGGCAAAGTGTGTATACACACACAGACACACACACACAAAATAAGAAATAAACCAATAGTCCAGGCGAAGCTGGATAAGCAGGGCTTTGGACTGTCATGTGAACATAAATGTGTTACAATTGCGTAGACGCCAAATATCAAGTAGGTCAAGCTCATCCAGTAATAATTCATTAAAGCTTTGGGTATATTTGGAAGGGGGGTAAAGACCGCCGCCTCGTTTATCAAGTTCAGGAACGTCATCGATCAATATGTCAAGAATAACAAACCTGTTGTTCTGATCAGTTATTACATCAATAATACTATGATTAACTTTATTTGGTATGAGGATCTCTACACCTCTACTATTTGTGGTTCCATGTGAATAAAAGATATAAGCCCGCATTCATTTTTCCACACCAGTTTCTGAGCAGCTGTTGGTCTCTTGCAAAAAGATGATCCCTTGGTGAAATTTCCTAAACCAGTGAAACATGGATCTTGTTTTGAAAGTGTCGGCTATGCCTCTTAAATTATGAGAAAAAAGCTGAAAGGAAAAAGACATGCATTAGGAGGCGGAAGCATACATTTAAATCAACATGATAGAGAGAGAGAGAGAGAGAGAGAGAGAGAGAGAGAGAGAGAGAGAGAGAGAGAGAGAGAGAGAGCAAGTCTTAGTAACACCGATCTGAATGTCTGTGTCTAGATGGGTATAACATAATACCAAAAAGACTGTTTAAAATTAGGAAGAATGTACCAGCTGGCAGATGACCATGTTAACCCTCCAAGCAGCTGTGGCTTTTGAGTTACTGTAACTTCACTATAGTTTTTTTCCACAAATGGTGCAAGACACGTAATAAGATACAAGTAGAAACCATGACATCACCTGTGGATAAGTAGCTAATAACATATTGCAGCCTGTTGTTCAGTTCATTGATCACAATGTTGCACGAGTACCAAAGATAATTTGATACTATGTGATTAACACATGGACATTCCTTAAGTTCTTGCAGCAATACAATGAGTTCGGTACAAAAGTAGAACCAAAGTTGTCGCATTTTAATTTATGCCATTTAGATGAATGCACAAAATTTATTTTCGAATATTTTCAAAACTGTTTATAACAGAGATGCCATTCCAACTTCAATTTATATGTCTGTGACTTGGCTGCATCCAATGAAACCAAGAACTAAAGTTGTAGCATTTTGATGGATGCAAATTAGGCAAAAACACAAGATTCTAATCTTGAATAGCTTCGAAACTATTATAGACAGAGGTGTTATTTCAACTCATATTCATAAGTTTGTGCTATAGGCACATCCAATTGACCACAAACAGGAGAAGTAATCATTTAATTGATTCTAATTTGGGGCGATTAAATCAGTTAAATAAGGTACAGGTTTCTGTCATTCACTACATTATTTAAGATTTTTGCTGCAGCTGCATCCACTTAAGCTTGAATCACACACCGACAGATTTGCTTTTGAAGCAAATCATTTTTGGTTTTGTCCCCATGTAGCGCCAGTGCTCATCAGTCGCTATCTTGGTCTCTGGTTCAGCGGTATTTGTAGCAAGCGGGTGCGTTAAGAAACGCTAGCCGTGATTTTTACCCTTAAAAAAGCAAAGGTAGTGATCTAGTCTGAAAGCAAGTAAACAAGCATTGCTGGAAGATTTTTCAATGTTTTGCAAGTATTTCACATGATACATTCGCATTTTTGGAACTGTTTCCCTTGTATTTTTGCCCGCCATGAACATGTAGAGTAAACACATTAGATGCAATGATTTTTGAGACCAAGGCCAGGAAGGGCCTATGTTGATAACGTTTGATGGGCACAGGCATGGTCCTGTGCACAAAGGCTCCACGACACAAATACACATGTATGTATATATATATAAATATATATATATATATATATATATATATATATATATATATATATATATATATATATATATATATATATATATATATATATATATATATGAAGGGGCTCTGTGGATAGCGTTTGGAGAGCACAGGCATGCTCCTGTGCACAAAGGCTCCAGGACACAAGTATATGTAAGTATATATAAATAAATATATGTATGTATGTATATATATATATATATATATATATATATATATATATATATATATATATATATATATATATATATATATATATATATATATATATATATATATAATGCCAGCTGCTTCAAAATAGCATATGGACACTTCTGAGGACCCCCGGACCGCAATTTGTTCAATAAGTGATGCTGCAATTTTTTCCAATTTTTCTGCTGTTGTCGACTTTTTGTCGTGATCTCTTTCCTTTTCATAAATTTTGCGTTTGAGCCCTTTTTTTTTTTTTGATAAATTCATTTTGGATCAAAGTGCTCAAAGCGTTTTTGTAAAAAGCATTTGTATGACTTTTTCGCAAAACAAATTTTCAATCTAAATAAATGAATTGTTATTAACAAGGACTCAAATCCATGATAGGCTTTTGGTTCTGGTTTGTTTGTTTTTCTAGTAGACCAGAGTTATTCATCTCAGATCAATATTCCAGTTTGAAAAACGACTTATAACGAAATGAGACATTTTTGTGAAAATAATTACATCAGTTTCCATAAGCATTTTAGTGTTATAATGGCTTATTTAAAGTTATGTAAACCAAAGTATTGTCGTCAAAATAATTTACAAACGCATTTGTCTCCATAAAGTTCTTATTGAACATGTAAAATATGCGCATACCTTACTCGAACGTTGATTTACTCACCTTATCTTACACTTTATAACTACTACTGTATATATATATATATATATATATATATATATATATATATATATATATATATATATATATATATATATATATATATATACATACATATATATATATATATATATATATATATATATACATATATATATACACATACATATACGGTAGTAGTTCTTGTATTGTTTACATAATAAAAAAACTGTTTTTCCAATTTTCTCTAAAATATTTTGGGGAACTCTGTGCATATGAGTCTCTTTTGCAAGACACTATCAACATGTTTGGACAATGGACAAAAACTGTTAAAGTTTGGCTGACCTGAATCTATTTTCAAGGCCATTAAGCATTTTAGTAAAGGACACTACATTGAATATGTGAAAAAAGGCTAACGATAAAAAGGTAACACAAATATGTACTATATGCAAAAGTTTGATATTGAAAAAATGTGAATGAATGACTGTCTTTCTCAATGTCATAGAGGAACTTCAAGTCAAGATATGATTTTTTTTGCCTGGTCATCGGACTACATGTCAGCAGATCATGAGGACCATCGTAATCTTGTATACTGAATTGAGAGCACGGTTTTCTGCACTTTGATTCATGATATGGAGGAGGTGTGGATGCATTCTGCTGCCCCTACATGTCAAAATAACACTTACTGTTAAATTGCAACCATTTGTGTCTCTTTCTCTCTCTCCATATATATATATATATATATCTATATATATATATATATATGTATATATATATATATATATGTATATATATATATATATATGTATATATATATATATATATATGTATATATATATATATATATATATATATATATATATATATATGTGTGTGTGTGTGTGTGTATGTGTGTGTGTGTCCCTTATTATACTTAACTGCCTATTTTCTACCAGGCCGCATCATACGGCATTAATTTTCCAAGGAGTTAGGTCCTTTTTTTACTGTATGGGTTTTTTTTTACTGTATCTTTACTGACATTTTATATATATGTTGATCAAGATAATACGTTAGGTAGGTGACCCCATCGGTGATAAAATGTATCCTCTTTTCCATGTACGAATTAAATGTCTCCTTCCACATGAAACTTTACAGACACATAATGAAGAAAATGTTAAAAAGAATATATTTGTTATTAACTTGTTCTCTATGGATAAAATACTTGCCACTTAGAATTAAGTTATTAAGAATATAGAAAAGATTTCTGCTGATATTTTGGTAATTTCCAAGGACTACCCTCTCATAAAACACGTTTCTCATTTCAGTTGGTATTAGTGTCTCCAGAGTGTTTATTGATCTGTGTGCAATCCCCACATCTGTGGGCAATTGTGTCCTATTTATCATATAGATTGAAAATGTTGAAATCCACTAATTGTATGTTTAAAGCCAACTTTAGCGATTACAAATAGCGCAAGATTGAAAATATTGTAGTCTAATTTCAATTGTACTTCAGAAGACAGAGAAAAAATATTTTCTCCCTCATGTCATCAGTTTCTGTAAATACTGCCTTCCAATTTGATAATATCAGTTGGCACTACATCTGGTTGTAGTTTCATAGATACCTAGTAAAAGTCTTCACATCGTATTTCACCAATGAACTTTTTTAACCGCAAATTTAAAACCTGGTTTATCATAATTTTCAATATTTGTGACAGGTTGAGAAATCAAGTATCTTTTAACATAATTCTGATATTGTTAATAATCTAGAGGGTTCTTATCTTTTGTAATGTACTCATTGTACCAAATAACCGCTAGTATTACAGCTAAAAAGTTTCCAGACCATAATAAGTTGTTTGTAAAAATTAATGTCAGTATCTGTTAATGTTCCAGGTCGATACAGCATCTACCCATAAACAAGTCTTCTAGTTTAATGCTGGGCGAGAATGGTTGAAAGATAGCTTTCCGTTTAGCATTGGGTCCATAATACAGGCTTTCACCCACTACAGTAATAATGCATTTGCTTGGGTTTTAAAACCTTTCAACCACCATACTCGATTTTTTTTATACACGGCATCATAATTTGACTTTTGCGATTCCACTCTTCCTTATTAACTTATAAATATCTGATTGCATGGTTTGGACAAAGACTAACTCTACATGCATCACTGACACTGGATAAAGTAGCTTGGAAGATGCTAGGGTCTTTATAACTAGGTTTTCTCCAACTGGTGACAGATTTTCGCGTTTTCCACACATTCAATACATCTCTAACAGACAACAGTCCTGGAGCAAAGTAAAGGTTGTTCATCAACTGCTCATTGTCGTACATAAAATTATGAATTCATCTTTACACCACTTAACAGGTAGCTGACCATCAACCTTATCTTGATTTGCTCTAATCCTTCGTGTTAAGCTTTTGACAAGATTACATGTTTAACCACAACATTGTTTGAAATCATCCAACACATTCAGTACACTTTTTTTCCTAATTGTAGAATTTGTATGAAAAAAAGAAGTATCATCTGAGACATGTTGTTTTTTTAATTTATGGACATTGATTTTAATGCTTTTCATATCACTGCTCGTATGGATTTTTATTGTCAATAGTTCCAGGGCAAAAATAATAAGGAACCATGACAGGGGCATCCTTGTCTCGCAAGTCAAGCTACAGGAGAGAATTCACCAGTGTATCCATTGTTGATTACACTTGAGATATCCACATATAATATCATAACCCACTTTCTAGAAATTGTGCCAGGGTTTAATACACTTAAAGCTTGAATGATGCATAACCAGGTTACAGTAGTGACAGCTTTTTTGAAATCAATTATCATTAGGAGTTCTGTTTTATTCCCTAACCCAACCATATATAAAACGTCTGCAAAAGTTCCTGTGTTTTCACCTATGTATCGTTCTTTAACAAAAGCCGTTCGTTCTTTGTGTATTAATGTATTAGTATTGGCAAGAATTTGACAACTCGCTTTGCCATCACTTTAGCAATAATTTTGTGATCAATATTCAACAGAGGAATAAGCCTCCGGTTTTTCAGCTTTGTCCATCCCTTGTTTTTCTTTGGTATCAATCTTAAATAATGCCTCTCCTTTGATCAATGGATATTGTGACTGTATTATATGCATATTTAGATTATTTAATATGAATATTTTTGTATCTCTGGTCATAACGCCTTGTGCAATTCATTTGTGAAACCATTAGTTCCTGGACTTTTCCATTCATGAATTCCTTAATTGCCATCCAGCATTCTTCTGTTACATCTTAATCACATCTTAGTATTTTTTGGTCTTTTAACTTTAACATTTTTAGATTTTCCAGGAAGCACTCCATATTTCTGCAGATGGCAGCTGTTGAAAGACTACTCTTATAAAGGTCTTGGTAGAAATTTGTTTTTCAAACCCAGCAGCCAAACCATCCAAGGCAAATGTAGGCCCTTCAGCCATCGGCTTCATGGCCTACATTATCCTTAGATGGTTTGGATTCAGTGCCTATCGATTCATCAGGCGATCTATCTTGCTGTATCACCAGCTCCACGCCAGTATTACTGACAGTATCTTCCATTTCCATCTGATATTACCTGGTTTACTTTGTAATCCATATTATTTTGCAGGAATACTGCAACACATTGGTTGTTGCTGGTACCATGTGCAAATATGATTTTTGCTCTCTACTCATTTCTCCATTTATTTTCTTTATTCTTTCTACCATGGGTTTTATGTAGAAAACATATACCTTTATGAAACTTTCTGATTCAGTGGCATATAGGCCATCTTTTAAAAGAATTTGCAATTCTCCTTACATTTAGGAAAAACAGCAGCACATAAAACTTGTGTTTCATTTCAATTTGGTCAGAAGGAAAGTATAATGTGCACTTTTGCTCTCAGAATTGGGAACACCTAATAAGTATAACTGCATATGATGGGGTGAAATGTCATGTTAAATGTGACACTTGGTTGCAATAGAAAATAGTTTTCTTGCTTGTCTTGAGAATGAAAGACATGACCTATGAGATAAGATATGAATAGAAGCAGGTTGTGCAGGATTGTATCAGTAGTGCACAACAGTACCACCAGAAAAATAAGGAGGGGCTCTAAACCCTCTAGCAGTCTGTCCAAATTGAAATACAAGCACACATACCCCCCCAAAAAACAAACTTAGGCCTGAGAACAAAATCCAAATTTTTATCTATACTTTAAGTCCTTTTCAATAGTGAGTCCAGTGTCAGGAAGAATGAAATTATACCCTTACCTATGCTGACACTCCCATAATGAACAGAGTGCAGGTAAATCCTAATCCCTGGTGACAAATGCTCCACAGGTACTGTCCCACGGTTCCAAGTCCTATTGTAGGTGCCAAGCAGTCTGGTCCAAATCCCACAGTGGTACGCATAGGCACGGTGCTGGTGCTAATCCTACAGAGGTAAGGTTTGGTTCCAATATGGTACATATAAACACCAAAGATACCAGTCCACTCAAAGGCACTGTCTCACAGGTATAAATGAGTATCTGCTGTAGCAAAAGCTCACAGTCCCACTAGCTTGACGACACACAGCTTCTCTCTCTCAGATCTAAGAATTCTCCTCCTCATTCCTGAAGGGAGCTGCTTTATATACCCATGCTGAGAACTTTCACCACTATTCTGGAGTTTTCTAATAAGTCACAAAATTCAATTCTCTTAGAGCTTTCTAAACCACTTCAGGGCTTTCCCTTTGTTTACAATGAAATTAGTCATACCCATATGAATCTAGGTCAACATTCTAAATTATTCTATTGTTTACCAGTAACATGTGAGTCATTCCAACAAATCTGGGCCAACTCGACGACCCTGTAAAACATTCAGTGAACTCAATGACTTTCCAAATCAAAGCGCACAATAATGTTTACATCCATAACAATCAAACATGGTTGTTATTTTATCCTCCAATTTATCAGTCGTTGTACAGTCTTTTCTGAACTCAAACGCATAGAGTTTTGAAACATTTCAATTCTTTTGATTGAGGAAATTCTGCTTAAATATAGGACTGGTATTTTTTTTTTAATTCTCTTGTGTTTTTTACTTGGATTCACTGGGTTATTCATTAAAGCTCTGCTTGGGATGATTCAGATTGAGCTGGCTGGAAAGCACTGGTAATTTTAACAAGTTTCTTTACACTTGACGTGTATATGAAGGCACAAGTCTGCCTACATTTGGAACACTGCCACAACCCCAAATGATCTGTTTTACATAAAGCCAGCAACTGTTCTCAAATATGCATGGCAACTTGCTTCTAATCTGTAACAAGGAAAAATTACTACATAATTACCATTGTGTGGTTAAAGTCTTAGGCTTGCAAAATTGTTCGAGGGAGAGCTTGGTGGAGCGAATTTACTACCCATGTTAGAGGGGTTGTGCTTTTAGCATGTTGCAGGTGGACAAAAATACGTGTCATTTGATTGTTTTTCCACCCTTTGTTTACATTCACACCATCCCTGGTGCTTTTTGCTTGACAGCCTCTAATTGCGGGGAATGAGTAAGATTACCTTTAATACCTGCTCAATGAAGTCAAAGAGTGTCCCTCATACAAAAATATCCTCACAAACTCAATCTCTTGCTTGATAGCCGAATCCGGAAGTAAAGACCAGCTAATTGTTTGATTGTTTACATATGGTGGGTTTCCCAGAATCGCAACTGCATCGATGCTGACTATTCCAATTATACAAGCTGTCAACGCTAGCTGGTATCCAGTGGTGGAGAATATTGCATCTATTGACAGCTGTGCCGGAATTCCACCAAAAAAAAGTGCATAGGGTGGAAAAAACTGCTAAAAAGTGGGAACTATTGTTTTGGATGCCTATTTGTCATGTGCATGCAAACCTTCTCAAAATATGTACTTCCAGTGTTCTAAAAAAAATGAACACGATCTTCAGTTTTGGAACATGAGATATGTTCTTGTAACTGCCTTAAACTGAAGATCGTGTTCTAAATTTTTAGGGTCAGTGATTGCATAAAATGTATTGTTCCCGACAAAACACATGAAATCTTTCTTGTTTTTCTCTATCAAATAGGCATTCTGGGCATTCTCTACCAAGAACTGTGACAGCTACGTCTGTGATGATATGGACTTCAACAGCAAAATTCTGTGAGAATGTGTCAGCGATCGACATCTGATCAGCTATGATGTGATAAATCTAGATACAAGAGATATAGAAACGGAATATAATTCATAGTCTTATGTTCTTTTTGTCTCCCACTCTTTAACCTAATAAGTCAGTACCATTGCAGCTTGCACATTTTTTGGATGCTCAAAAGTTAATATTGTTATGAAACCACAGAACCTCATTGTTGGGGCTGTGGCAACACACACACACACAGAGGCAGAGAGAGAGAGAGAGAGAGAGAGAGAGAGAGAGAGAGAGAGACAGACAGACAGACAGACAGACAGAGACAGAGAGACAGAGACAGAAAGACAAAGAGAGGTAGCACTAATTGCCATCAAACTGAAGTCTTTTTAGAACACCATTTTTATCCTGTCTTCAAAGACATTGAGATACAATTGCACCATGTACAGAAACTTTACATTGCCTGTAGTCTTATGTTTAAATTATGTTTCACATTCTATTTCTCCAGTGTAGGAGAACGGCATAAGTCTGATGTTCTTTGTGGTAAGAAGAGACTTTGATGAACTGCAACCACACCTGAGACAAGCTTGATTCATTTCAGTTTGTGTTTTTCTCAACAAATATTAAAAATTTAATGTAGAAACATAACTTATTATCCATTATTACAATGGTAATATCTATGAACTGGAAAGAAATCCTCACAGACTTATGACGCTTCATTGCATTAACAAGATTATGTAAGAATAAATTATCACAGCATTACGCAGGTGTGTGTGAAAGATTTTATTACCAATTGGCACATTTATATACGTTAGTACATCTTGAAATTCCCAACCAGACATTTCCAATTACAAGGCACTGCTGAGAGGAAGCATTCCCTGCCTGCGCTCTCAGTTCAGTGATTCCACTTGCTTGCCTTTATGGCTTGGCTAGAATTTTTTTTCAGACGGTTAGACATATCTGTATTTTGATCTTTATTTTGAGCTCACTGTGATTAAATTCAGATGGAAATTGACTGCATTAAGATGATATGTAAATCTTCAGATGACCTTGACGTTTGACCTTTAGATGTCAGATATAATGCCTACACTTTGATACAGCATGACGAAGATCCAATAAAAACTGGTAAAGTTATGGTTAAATAAAATGTTTCAAATCATGAAGTTGCCAAATGACCTTGGTTTTTACCTTAAGAAGTCATATGTAAATTTGGATAGTTGGGTCTTGATTGGAGGTATGAAACACAGTTGAGGTATAAACCAAAAGGTGTTTTCCGTGAAAAGGGTCATAATTCCTTTAAAGTTAGGTCAATGTCACTAATTGAATCCAGCAAATGAAAGGATATTGAAAGAGTTTAAAGATTGGCTCACAGTGTTGCACAAGTTATTGGCAGCTCAGAGCTGTTGCCTTTGAAGCAATTGCAAAATAACAATAAAAAATGTTCTATAAAGTAAATCAAATTAAAATACAAAAGCTCGTGACCTTGAAATGTAGGTCAAGTTGACGAATCAAATATCCAGTGCAAAAATTTAGAATACAAGTGTAATCCTGCCAGAATCAACTCACGCGAACCGGCTATCCATATATGTTGTGTGTAATTTGATAAAAAAGTGAGAAGCAGTTTTAAAAGCTGGCATCAAACAATCAGTTTCAAAAAATTAAAGAAAAATTCTTGGAACATGGCTGATAGTGGGAATATTAAATCGGCCACTTTCATACCTATTAGAATCACAATACACACAGGCCTGTGACTGGGTAGTTTAAACATATTTGTTGCATTGATGGCACAGGTGTGGTTCATAATTAAACGTCCTTAATATTGTTTCTTGCTTGTTGCTCCAAGAGGAAATCCTGCTTTGTCATACAACATTTAATTACAGAGGCGGAATGAAATTGACAGGCGACATTTTAAACATAAATTAATTGCAATTAAAGACAACATGATAGTGCTAAAAGTGTGCACAGCCGTATGCAGAATAAGTGGCAAAATCAATAAAAGTTGATTAAAATTCACTTGTTTTTAGATGCTCTTAAGAACAATATCAATGTTACTCGCACATTATTAGAACTTAGCCCATATATAAACAGGGTCAACACCAAACGCAATGTTACAGTTTTAGCCTGAGACTTTTCGATGTATCATGCGGAGTCATAATAATAAATTTTTCTCTGTATCAAAGGTTAAGAAGACCGATACAAAACCTCCTGTCACCTTTTATGGATGACTGCCTGTCTCGTGTAAGGACTGAAATTTATTTCTTCACATTGGTATAGGTAGCTGAATGTTGATATTTTGGTAACTGTAGAATCCCTGGCTTTTTCTGTATGCAACTTTGCTTTCATTGTTGGGTTGAAATATATGAAAATGGTCATGTTTTTCTGGACTAGTTACGTAAAGGCCATCCACATGGTAGCCCTGCCCAGTCGTTATGTAGGAACAATGTGGTGTGCGATGCCAAGGTCCTAACTTAGCTGGTTCTCCAACTCTGTGACCTGGTGTATTAACTCAATGCCACTTAAGTGTTACTTACTCCAGACTTTTTCTTAAGGACAATTTTGATGTATAATTCCATAGTTCCACTTTATACAGGTCTTCAAGTACGCCCACTCTCAACACAAATCCACCGACCACCCCACCCTCACGTCCAGCCCTACCCCACCCCTGAGAGAAAAATGAAGTCCTTAAATGCCCTTCAACCTTAAGTAGAAAGTCGAGGTCGTCGAAATGAAATTTTAATCTCACAAAAATGCCGAATCATCTTTTGTTCTAATATGCTGTCCTGTCTAACGTTACTTTGAGGGTATTATTTCGAAACTAAATTTACAGATGTGGTAGACTCCATTGAGGTCATCCATGTGTAATGTGAAATACTCTTATTTGCCTCAAATTCAAACATATATCAATATTTATTGCACGTCAATTTCTCATTATGACTCGCACAGTGACCTTTAGTGCTGCTATTTACTGATTTTGCGAATAAAGGGGACAATTTAGAAAGATGGACTGGTTCAGTTTGCTAGGGTGAATGACATACTATTTTCTGCTTACTTCTTGTATCTTATAGAATTGTTTTGATGCAATTCTTTTCTCATGGCACATAGATATATGCATTCAATGGATTACTGGAGCTTTTGTTTTTTTAAATGCATAGATGTGGCACTCATGGGAAGAACTGCATGAAGCATATCGCCAAAACTGCCGAAAAAGAACCTTAGGCTATTTAACTCGTTCACTGCCAATTTCAACAGATGTCGATGTGATTTGACCTGACTTAACCTTACTGATTCATATTCTTTTTGACCTCTCATTCAGGCACCAGCCATGCCTTCCGTGTTAGAGACCATGAATAGCACAGATCAGTGGCTTTCATTGGCACATATTGCATTCAAAAGTGTCTAGAGAATGCTGTTGACTGAGATAAAACTCTGCATTGCAAAAGTTTAAGACATGCTTGAATGGTTATCGCGGTAGTTAAGTTATGATGCAATTACGTCTCGGGAAACAAGTATAAAAATGCCAAAAATGAAACGGCACACATGAAGATTACGCCAGATCCAGCACTCTTATCAGTCCTGACGACTTGAACATGGCATCCGTAAGCTTTATTTATTTGTTGCAATTAACTAACCATTTTACAGGTGCAGAATTCGTGATGTAGCTGTAGTAAAATACAAACTTCTATTCATGGGGCGCTATGGTCTTAACAAAACTATTCATTTTCAGCATTTCATGCCTGCTTGTGTTCACGTGGTCACCTCATGGACTCTTTGTGCTGTGGGCCAAAACTGGCAAGAGATGTCATTTTAATTTAGAGTTTATGATATTTGGACCTGTCCCTTTTTTCTAAAATATAACAAGGGCAACAGTTCCAAATACGTTTGCATTCATATGTGGATAAACTGTAAATATCTGTTTGAGAGTACATGACAGGAAAATATGCATATTAATATGTATATGCACTATATATTTTAGGCGAGTAACATACATGTTCCTTTGGGAAGAACCCTTTGTGTGGGAGACATCATCGAAGTCAGAGGAGCTGTCCATTCAGGCAACCCCAGCAGGTAAATGATATTTCATTTTGTTAAATTTGGGTAGTACATCTTTGATATGATTGGTTTAATGCTATCATGTAACCATCTTTTCAAAAAGGACTATTGCCTGCTTCTACTCGATGCGCCAGACAAAAATCTAAAGACTATTGCCCAGACTATTGTTTCAAACTCAAGTTGTTTCATCTAAATGTTGCGTAAATGTTGCGGTGTTTTTGCATTAAATTAGTATAGTGGGTCCTAACTTAAGTGGTGGCAACAACACTCAAACTGCTATTGTTACTTTTGCAAGCCACAGGTTCACTGGATACTGTTAATTACAGTGTGACTTTAAAACATGGAAATGTCTGTTTCCATATATATGTTACATTTTATTCAAACTGTCATGTATACCCTCGAGATGGTGGTGTCATAGCTTGACTATTAGCCTCGACGTATGATCCCAGGCAATCGCAAGCTGGGAAACCACCACCTCTGGTACATGCATTTGGACTGTTAAGCAGTAAAACTGTTAGGGAGGTCCTAAAAATCCAAGGATCCAAAAGTTTTGACTCCAAAAAATCCAAAAATCCTTTATAAAATTGCAAGAGATCCTAATATATTTTTTCAAATTACAATAATATTTTCAAAAAATTCAATGATCTTTTATCCTAAAATAGGCGAAAAATCCAACAATCCACATTTGGAAGTACAAATAATCCAATTATCCCTTAAAAAGGACCAAAAATACAATAATAATAAAAAACAGGGCCCGCATGTCCAAAACGAATGGAAAATATAAGAGAACTCAAAGTAACAGTTTCTGAATTTTTATACATTTTACAGTAGTTACAAAAAAGTGTTATTCACGTTTCCTATGGAAAAAACACCTATAAAAGAACATTGAAGACCATGCATTACATGTGTACTTTATTTCGGGCTGCATGCCACGTTTGGCTCCAAATTTTCACCAGATAAGGTGCAATTGGACCTACCTTGTGGTGCAAGATCGAGGGACCAGGACATTTACCGCTTTAGTCTGTAATGAGCTTCTATTGTTCCTGGAGGAGTCACAATGGAAACTCCATCTCCGTTCATGTGGAGTATTTTACAATTACAGACAAAAATAGTTCTGATTTATCGTGGTATTAGTTGTGAAGTACTCACATGAGGGTAGTCATACAAAAGTCCTGTAGGTGACGTTTTCAACAACAAAAAAGTATTCTTTTTCGCTGTTTATTGATAAACTGCCGCTTTTATCTTTTAAGATTTGATATCAATCTGCAGCAAGGAATCGATCATCCCTCTCCGAACATAATTGTTCACTTCAACCCTAGATTTCATGCAGATAAAGTGATCAGAAATTACAAAGTGAACGGTCACTGGCATTCACGAGAAGACAAGAGCGGTGGATTTCCGTTCCAGGTGGGCAAAGGGTTCGTAATCAAAGTGACGGTGCTCGGGGATAAGAAACTTCAGGTAATATGACACAGTTAGGATGTAGCAGGTATAATAAAAATATATAATAGGCTTGAAGGGTGAATCAAATATTAAGAAACAGACTTTCTTATATTAGTGATACGATTTGAAAAAAGTATACTTGATTTAGTCATTGTATAAGTTTGGTGATAGACAAAGGGGCAAGGTTTACAATTTTTAATGTACAAAACACACTACATATATATATTTTCATGCAGGAAAAAGAATGCAAAGAAGGGAAAAGCCACCTGCAATGCATATATGGCACAAAGGCTCACCAACCAATCCTGAAATAAAAATTCTTTTTTGCTTTCAAATGACACACATTTCCCAAAGAGATGCAGTTTTTTCACGTATGGTGCTATTTTGCCGTCAAATAAGATTTTCAAGTCCATAGGAAGAAAAATAAAACAAGTCCAGAGCCAACCTGATTCAATAAAAGTTTCTAGGTGCCTTTTACTATATATTTGGTCTGCCTCACTCTGTTGCAAGCAAGTGGGTCGAATGAAGTGAGTAATAAACTTCAGTGAATATTATTGGGTATGGCTCTGTTATTTTAAGAGGCCATACGCCATACCAATTTCGGTATGTTGCGGCTTCAAGCGCTTATATCGCTCTTGAAAACAAACAATAATAAATGAACGTTTAAAAATATGTTTTCTTGCTGAATGTTACAACGATTATTAGTAATAGTGGTTGCCATGCATAACCAACTGAAAAAGTACTGTACCTAAAAAGGAACTTACAGAAAGTTTTCAGTGATAGAGTTCACACTAAAAGGCGGGGACATCCAGGAAAATATGTCACAGTCTTGCGGGAAGTAATGGCAGTAAATTGGTAAATTATACTATGTACACCAGTCCCATTCGACCCCCATCTGCAGTCTGATGATGGTTTTTAGGGCCCAAAATGCAGATGCCATTTAACTGATCTAGATAGTTCAAGCCATTTCCAACTCTCCAGGGAGTAATTTGAAGCAACTTTTTTGCAAAGTTACCGTAGCTGCTACAGAAATTACCACAGCTTTTTGCAAAGTTACCGTAGCTGCTACAGAAATTACCACTGCTTGCAGATAAATCAGTATGTTGTTGAACCTGCACAGAAAATGCAGTAGTGTTTATGGACCGACCAATAAGAGCCAAAGTTGGCATGAAAATTGCAAAATTCATGCAAGTTAGCAAACAAGGAAGGTAGCCCAACCTTAGAGTGATGTCTGTCCACCTAAAACCAAGCAAAATTTCGACTTTGTATCGTTGTTGCAGTTCAATGCCTCAACTTTGCAGTGGCTTTTTTCGGTTCATGGTGAAACATAACATCAGAGATCTTTTGTTGTTTCAGTTCGATGTTTCCGGTGAAGGAGGACAGGAAACATTTATATACGACACTTACGTGTCAGTCGGTGACGCGGATTACTTTAGCAGCAAAGGAGATGCTACCTTTACAGGTGTAAATCAAATCATGAAATTACATGTAAGTTCATATCTCAGTGTTGTTGCCTGGTCCTACAAAATGCTCTCTCGTTCAACCACCATAAACATAAGTGTAAATAGTGGGGTTGGGTGATTCTGGCAATCGAGTCATTTAATATAGGCATAAGAAAGTCTATAAGCGATCATTCTTTAAGTTTACATCCAGTCACAGGATGAGTCAGCATCCCTATGACAACCTTAATCAATTTGTTAATATATCCTATATAAAAACACAACACTTCCATTTAATCTATAAAATCCACACATTAAGCTCCATATCATCTGAATCTATGTCTGTTCCTGTCACTTCCCATCAATAACATATAAACAAACAGATTTTGAGAAATGAAGAAAATAATACAAACCAACCTTGAACAGTTACTTTTTGATCGAGTGTAGAAGATTACCACGTGTCTTCAGCAGGTACCATTCAGAACATATTTCAGAGTTAAAAACCAATACGTATATCCCGAAAAGTTTTTCGTTGTTTCTGCACAGTATGCAATCATGATGCCCAACATTACACAATGAAAAAAAAAATAGCAAATGGAACAGACAACGTCAGCAGCACAGAAGCAATGTTTACAGACAACACATAAACCTAATTAAAAGAAGTGGGCTCATATGGGAAAGGTTTTGGTAACATGTAAAAAGGCTTAATGGTGATATTTGTGAGAAGGAGTGGCAACCTTAACCTGTTCAGACAACAATTTTAAGATGAATGCATTTGTAATTTTGGGTATTCCACTGAGCAATGTTCAATTAAGTATTACACTACACACTATATTAATTATTTCTGTTATGCTCATATTTGGACCTATGGATTGAGGAATCAATTGCACATAAAGCCAGGGAAAACATCAGCAGTCTGGACAGATTTTGTGATAATGATGATAATAATAATTGCTTCCTTTGGCATCAGTTGGGTCATTCTGCACATCCCTTGTGAAGAAAAGCACGCACTTGTTTGCAGTCTGTAAAAGTATCGGAAAAATGATGCTATTAACAAGAAACGCAAGTTAAAATACTAAAGCGGACCACAATTCACATGCGGACGTTTATTGATGATTTGGCTGCGAAAATGTTACATGTTATATGTTAAACCAATCATACTGATTTGGTAAGACATTACTAAGTGCAGGATCCTTAAAGGATAGATTTTCCGTCTATGGTGATCTTACAGGTATGTTGTAAAAAGCTCTCATGATTGTGACATTTATGATTTAAGTATTACACTATACAAATACTCTCTATCTCTCTCCTCTCCCTCTCTCTTTTTTCTCTTTCTCTCATAATATATATATATATATATATGTATGTATATTCACATTTATACATATATGACACATTTATTTCCTTGTTATATTATTTCTGCAGTAACTCCCACCTTGTGTGCCACGTCTGGGTGAAAAAATGCAGTACAAACGATCTTCTTGGGCTTCAGATACTTACTTCATGGTGTTGGTCGCACAGTCAAACATGACATTAACTGAAGGAAAAACACAGACATTGTTGCAGTCATTCGTATATACCTATTCAACCAAAAACAGCAGGCTGCCTACAATTTTAGCATCAAAATAGAAAAGAGCCTTGTTTTTGTGTGTCTTTTCTGCGTGAGGCACATAACTTCATGAATATTGTGTAATTAAATAAATATTATTGTGGTTAAATGGTGTTTGTTTTGTTTTTTAAAAACTTTGTAAGAAGATAAATACCAAGAATGTTGCCTTGAGTATAGTTTGGAATATACAAGGAATTGTTTCAATAAAAGAATCTTTTATAAATGTAGCTGACATATTGATACTGCATTTTGCAATTTTTCTTGCTTTATTGACCGAAATTAGGACTAGAAGGTGCACCAGTCCGTTTTCAGATGTTGGATTAGTTTAGCAACGGATAATCAAACAATAAAATTCATTCAACTAAATTAATTGAATCTACAGTCTTAAATATTGTGTCATTAATCTGTGGATCAATATTGGAATCAGACTTCTGTCATGAGTCTCTTAAGGCATGGTGCAGATCAAAGAGTCAACATGAAATGTAGAATTATTGTGTATCAAGCTTGCTTGTGTAGTGCAACAGCAAATCAGATCTTCAATACCAAAGCCCCGCTGTATTTTGCCTCTTTTAGCTGGCTGTTCGTTGGTTCCAGTACTGTTTGAATAATAAGTTAAAGGGGATACATGCAAAATATGGCTGTGATCTATTTTAAATGAGCAACTGGTTTTGTCTCCCTAATTGTTGATGGACTTGCTGTCAGGATGCCGAGGGTACGAATTGTTCTGCTATGACTCTCATCCTGGTAAATATCTGCTGAAATAAAACCGAGCTAATACAAAATTCTATTGGCGACTTAGAACAAAGAAAAGTATACTGAAACAGAGCATAGCAAAAGAAGCAAAACAAAACAGAAACAAAATGATAATATGGGCCTTAGAGATACCTATACATGTCTCCTTTACATGTAGAAGGTTTGTAAATACTGACATTTAGAATGTATCCATGTGGTGATTACATATTTTATAATTATGGATTGCTATAGGTAATACATGTGCATTAAATGTAAAAAGATAACATGCAGATAAGCACAATTCCTGCCTTTCATTTGATATTTCTACAGAAAACAAGATTAATGCCATCTTTAGATTTAACTAAGTGTTTCAAATGTATTTTGAATTAGAAGGCTTTGGGTGTAATATGCGTTACATGTAAAACAATATCATGCAAACATGTAGATAAGCAGACTTCCTGCTTTTCATTTAATAATTATACAGAAAACACGATTGATAGCATCTTTAGATTTAACTGCGTGTTTCAAATGTATTTTGAATGAGAAAGTTTCATGTGTAATATTCATGACTGCATAGGAGTTTGTAATGAAAAACAAGCCAACCTTGTGTCAACAGCTGATTCTAAAGGCTACCAGCAAGATGGCTGCTTTGTACTACTTTTGCATTAAAAAAAAAACTTAATTTCATTATGTTGTACATTTTACCTAGGAACACTCTGTTTGAGTATTATTTCATTGAGGTCATATTGGTACAGTTTCGTGCAATTCAGCAAAACAAATGGAAATTAAGGTACAACGAAAAAAAGGTATTTAAGTCAAAATAGAATTATCTGAAGGCATGAGGGTATCATTTTACTGCTTGATTTCTGCATGCCTGCATGAAGAGATGGTACTGTTTTGTGCATTTAAGAGGGTATCATTGTAGAATAAACAGACCATAGGATAATGGATAGATAAGAGTCTCATTCAAATTGTATGGAAAGAAGGGATTAGCAGTTAAGTACTATACAAACGAATGAAGGTAACAGGGTTTCATGAAAAAAAGGAAATGAACTACCTATTATCTTTCTTAGACTATGAGCAACAATATCCAGGTTACACATGTGAAAGAACCACTATGCAAAATGGTATCATTTTGTGACGTATCAATTTCGACAAAGCATGTTGTAATCCTCCATTTCCTGTGATATGTCATTGAGCCAACATACACAGTGGCATCTTCCTTATAGACCACCTGAAGCCCTGACTCATCTGGTTTCAAAAGGATATAGGACACATATTGCAAATATCCAAACTGATTAAAAATGTTAGGAATTTTTTTAAATGGGTAAAATAGTTTCCGTACAAACATTTTATTCCAGCTCGGTCATAGTTTTTCATTTTTTTTTCTATTGTAATAGCACTTGGCTAGAAAAATATTACTCTGATAACCATATTTTCTTTTCTTTATATTCAATTCATACTGATGCATTATTTTCAAACATTAAAATTGTGATCAATTTTGTTGTAGAGTGGTCAACATTTTTATAGAGAGGTGTGACTTGTATGGGATTGAAGCAGCCAAGAAATTCTGATTGTTTAAGAGCAGTGTTGAATATGCTGTCTAAGGGTCCAAATGGCATGTGTAGTGTAGATATCACACATATTTTCAATTGTTCTCAGTCGTTGAAAAGGTTGTTATTTGTATCCTGAGCCAACAAACTTCTGCGGTGTTCCCTGTGTTGGTAGCAGCCAGTTTGCACCAAGAAAAGGTGTTAAACGTCGGCACCTTATCCTGTCAAATCTGATAAGAAATTTTCATGTTAATTATTTTGAGAAGGAACAACATTAAAGAAAATGAATGAAGCAGATGTCCATCGCTTCATCTGCTACTTATTACGATTAGTTTGTCGAGTATCCTCAAATTTTAGGATTTGTGATCGGCTCTGCATGTTTTCAAGGTGAACTTCTCACTGCAAGATAAAATGCAAGACACCACATTTAACAATTTCGTAAAATAAACAAAGGGAACCAGAATAAAAAACAAAACAGAAGAAAACAAAGCAAATAACAAAAACAAAAAATGAAACAAAAGGAAACAATTAACAAACAAAAAGACAAAAAGCAAACAAAAAACAAACAAAAAACTTTCCCCAAAACCTTGTCTGACAGGTGGTTTACTTCCTAACGTGGTGTTAGCTTGGTTGGTAGAATTTTTTTTGTTTTGGCCATCATGTACATGTGACATACCATTTTGAATCGTTTTCGTTATTTTTATGTTTAAGCCATTTCAAACTTTTGGTTAGCTGTTTCAATTTTTATGAAATCTTATCAAAAGGTACTTTTCCTACACGAAATAGTGGTTGTTTTAATAGTTTACACTGGGTTACTTGACTTTATATTGTTTTCAACTTAGCTTTCAGGTGTCTTCAGTTTCACCTATTTTGTGGTCTTGTTCCCTTTGAATGATATTCAGCTTTTCTCTGGGTTGCTGCTCATTTTGTTTTTGTTTTTAATCTTGTCAGATTAATCATTTCAATAACATGTATATTCAACAGACAGCACCATTATAGCTGTGTTTCTTAGAAAATAAATTGTGTGATATGATCATAATATCTAATTCTCACACAATGGGTTTTTACTCTGTCTTGTTGGTTTAAAGGTGTATGAAAATTCCAGATTTTAATTAACATTTTGCTTTAGAGCGAGATTTGGTAGCTGTGTCGACAATAATCCAGATTACCGGAAGTTACAGCCTGGATATCCCTTATTTCAGGATATATTTAAATGCCTATAACTATTGGGGGGGGGGGGGGATACTGGTATGGGTTTCTTAGTTGTTAAGTATCCTGTCAATTCCACCATGATGAAATGCAAAAACCAAGCTACTGGAGTCACTGGTTCAAATGTTTTGACAGATGTGATTGAATATAAAGGACCAAGTTATCAGTCTATTAAAGATGACCAAACTTTGGGGCCTCTTCTTGCCTTATATGGGGAGACAAGAGTTGAGAGTTCCAATTTGACTCCCAGAAGTGGAGTTTGCATAGCCAATAAAAAACACTTCTCATTCTTGCTTGTTCATTTTGAGTACTTCAAGCAATAGTGTCTCAAGCTAAAAGTAGAGAGAGTCATTTTTTTAGTGGAGGAGTCTATGTCTTTCACTGGTCCAACCAGATTCGATGTAGTACCATCTCTTGTCAGTGTGGCTGATAATGGTCAGATTCCAGTCCAAATAGCAAATTTTAGTGGCAAAGACTGCTTTCTATCACCAAAGTGTATTTTTTCAATTTCACGCACTGGTATGCATGGAACTGGAGGTGCAGGTTTCAGAGATCCAAGATGGTAAAGTCTTTATAGATGAAGCTTGCACTAATCAGTTGCCTGCTATAGAGGTTCTGACAAACATAATATACATTGGTGATGGGTTAACCAATGAACAGCAAGATCAGTTGAAACAGGTTGTTGAGGAATATGAGCATACTTTCAATCATGATGATGATGACTTAGGATTGTCCTAAAATACAGCACAGAATTGGAACAAAAGATTCTATTCCTGTGAAAGTGTCTCACCATTGGATCCCTGCAAATCAATGGCCAGAGGTCAGGAGTTATCTAAAGCAATCGCTCAAGTGTGGCATCATTCAAAAATCTTCGAGCCCATACGCTTTACTGGTAGTTCTTATCTGGAAGAAGGACAACTCACTCCGGTTGTGTGTAGACTACCAGGCCTTAAATGCAAAAACGTATAAAGATGCACTTCCATGAACTCGCATTCAAGATTCTGTTGATGCCATCAGTGTGCCTTATTGTTCTGATCTAGATCTAGCCCATGGCTATTATCAATTGCTTGTTGCTCTGGAAGACACAGAGAAAACTGCCTTCAGGCTTGGGACTGATGGCTAGTATTAATACAAGCATATGGCCTTTGGGTAATAAGCAATTCTGGCAACATTTTCACGCTAAATGGATGAGATGTTTGGTGACCTAAATTTCCAGCAAATTCTTGTGTATCTTGATAACGTTCTGATTTATGGTCATATGCTTGAACAAACCTTAGAAAGACTAAACTGTGTCCTAAGTCGTTTAGCAGAGAACAACTTATTACTTGAGGCATAGAAATGTTACCTGTTCAAAGAGAAGGTCTTTTACCTCGGAAACATCTTTTCTCATGCGGGATCTCAACCTGACCCTGATAAAGTCAAAGCAAATGGGTGACTGGCCTGTACCTTTAACACAGAAAACATTACATGGATTTTTGGGGTTAGCCAGTTATTACCAGCAATTTGTTCCCAATTTTGTACAAATAGCAGCACCATTATTTGTTCTGGTAGGAAATCCTGGTAAAAGGAAGGGTAAAGGAGAGAAAACATTGCCCGTTAATCCTCGAAAGTAATGTATTTCAGAACACTGGAATGAAAAATGTAGGAAATCTTTTGAGGGCTTAAAAGAGAAGTTAATGATGTCACCAATTTTTGGCTATCCCAAATTCAATCTACCTTATATACTTGAGATAGACTCAAGTATGGATGGTATTGGTGCTGTGCCCTCTCAGAAACAAGACAAATGTCTTATGGTTATGTGTCTCATAGTCACAGACCCCATGAAAAAAACATGGAGAATTATAGTACTTTAAAACTTGAACTACTTTGCTTAAAGTGGGATGTGACCCAAAAATTCAGAGATTATCTTCTAGGATTTTATTTTGTTATATGCACAAACAACAATCCCATCACATACATCAACACCTCTGCAAAACTTGGTGTAACAGTTATGCGCTGGGTATCTGAACTGGCCATATTTGACTATTCTTTCCAGTATAAAAGTGCAAAAGAAATTACAATGCAGATTCCTTGAGTCGCTAATCAAATCATAGCAAAGAGTCTGAATCCCATTGATTTGAGGAAATAAGCTCACAAATGCTGCAGGAGCAAAAGGAGTCTAATGCTGTGACAGTATGACTCAGCATACACCAGGCCTTCCTCAAGTCTCTTCCTTAGTCTTCACTGCAGGAGGTTCAAACTTGATCTGCTTCCTCTTCAATGACTTGCACCACCAGTTTACCTAGAATGCCACAACAGGAAATTGCAAGGATGCAGAGTAATGACTCTGACATCAAGCTGGCTATAAAATTGCTGCAGTCAGGAACTCGACCTTCTATAAGAGAACTCATGCATGAGTCCAAAACCACATGTAAAATATTACATAATTTGCACTGCATTCATGAAAATTAGAATGGTGTTTTCTACAGAATGGCAGAAGAAGCTGGTCAACAGGTGGAAGAGCTTGTAGTGCCAACGTCAATGAGGAAAATGGTACTTCAATCATTACATGATGCTTTTGGGGCATCAGGGTCGACTTCTCCAAAACCGTCATCCAGATTAAATTCAGACTTGGTGGCAATGTACCTTGGGTGGGTTTCTACCAGGTTTGTTCAAATGGTATTGATCCAGTGATATTTGGGCTTTTAATGAATCATTTTGTTCTTTTTTTGGACAAATCTTAAAAAATCTTTTTCTCCGAAACCGCTTACCCAAGTACTTTGATATCGTACATAGACACTCCCAGGGACAACTAGTTTCTACTTTGTTCAACAGGTAGCGCTGCAATTTTCTTCTAATTTTTTATGAAATTTTTGTATGGTTTTGCTATCTTTCACTTGTTGTCAAAACTGTCACTCAGATTAAGCTGAAGTGTGATGGATATGTTCTTGTGGAAGGGTCAAGCAAGTTGTTGACTAGGTGGTACTGCTTTGGATTCCTGATTTTTAAGGGTTTTTGTTCAATTTGGGTACTAATTGGTCAATGCAGCTTTCCCATTGATTACTATGGAAGTCAATGGGCATTCTAACGCTAATTCACAGGACAACTGACACGTAATTTACTGTTTACTTGATAACTTGAGATCTGTTTTGAGTTAGTACCATGATGCTGCACATCTTAATGTTTCTGTATGAAGGTCATGCTTAGACAGTACATGAATGACCTTGACCTCGTTTCTGGGGTCACAGTGCAACATACATGAATTTTACTCTTCATTATAACTTGGGAACTACTTGAACCTTGATGTTGCACATGGTAGTGTTCTTCTATAGAGGTCAGACTTACTCAGAACATGGGTGACCTTGATCCTTTCCCAAGTTCATAGAGCTACAAGTGTGATGAATGTCAAGATCAGCTGACCATGGGCTATTCACACAGCCCTCTTGTTTATGATTTTTTGTGTGTTTTTGCTATTTTGGACTTCTTCTCCAGAACCCTCACTCAGATTAAACTGAAACCATGAGGATATGTTCCTTGTAGAAGGGTCATACAAAGTTGTTCACTAGGTGGCACTGCTGTGAATTTTTCAATTCAGGTACTTGTCAGTCAATGCAGCTTTCCTAATCATTACAATGTAAGTCCATGGACATTCTAATGCTAATTCAAATTTTTAGCTCAGCTGACTAGTGAATCAGCTGAGCTTTTTTTGAGGATCCATCGTCTGCCCTTCCAGACCCAACAATGGCACGCAGTGACCCACAAAAAGCAACTGGTGGATTTAAACTTAGTGGGGCTGTACCCTGGGTGAGTCTCTACCAAGTTTGTTCAAACGGTCATGCTCCAGTGATTTTTGGATTTTTTATTAATTTTTTGGGGTTTTTTTGGGGGGCAAATCTTAAAAAACTTATTCTCCGAAACAGCTCACCCAGCTGCTTTCATATCTCACAGGGACACTCCCGAGGACTCTTAGTTGAGAATTTGTTCACCAGGTGGGGCTGCAATTTTTTTCCAATTTTTTTATGATTTTTTTGTGTGTTTTTGTTATTTTTAACTCCTTTTCCAGAACCGTCACTTAGATTCAGGTGAAACTTGGTGGATATGTTCCTTCTAGAAGGGTCAAACAATGTTGTTCCAAAGGTTGACTGGGTTCATTTTTTCATTCATTCTTTGAAAAAGTATAAAAAATTAAAATTTATACGAAACTTAAACATGGAGATTTCTTGTAATGGAAACAACTAACATTATTTTCGCCATATTTATGTCTCACATTGTAGAAATGAACCTTTGATAGGTCTCTACATATGTCATTCAAATGGTCACACTGCATTGATTTTTGCATAAATATTTGGGTAATTTTGTTAAAATAAGCAGATGAATGTCAGCTGAGCATAGGATCATCATGATCCTCTTGTTTTCACTATCATGGTTATCATTACCATCATCATGACCATCTCCATTGGCAATAATTGGGCTGCCCTCTTCGTCAAAGACATCTGATCGTATTGTTCTTCTGGTAAGTTTTCCTTTCTTTGGTTCTGCATTGCCTTCGTCAATTGTAGAAGACTTCATTGCCAATTTCATATTCCATCTCTTCCTATGCTTTGAAATGGATAAATTGTTTGCTGACCATCTCACAATCAGGCTGAAAGAATTAAACCTTCAAAAAACAATATTGCTTTCATGTACAAGTAAATGACATGAAGGACGTAATCGCAGGCACACACACACAGTTCGCCCTGGTGGTATTAGGTAGCTGCATCCCAGGCTTACCACTAGTACCCTTGCTGGTCGGGACCCACGTTTTTCATTTTGTTGCAGCAAATAACCCTGATTATTTAACTCTGTGGTGTGAGCAGGATGGTTGGATATCCGAGTCGTCCGTGCATGTTTATCATTGAACCAGCAACCTGTTATAACACTTCCCTGATTAAACTAAGCAGCATCTCATGCACATTCAGGAATTGGAGAACAATCCCAATTCGTCCAGCAACAATTAGATTGCAGTTCCACACTTTCGATTTACGTCATAACATAATAAAGGAACTTGATTTGCAACCAATTGATGAATACAACCCAGGGGATATAAGATTGTGAACTTCAAGCATAACCCTTAAAAGCACATTCCCATCCAATGACCTGCTTGATGTAGTTTCATGATTAATCGAATTATGGTACTCAGCACTGTTGCTATCAGTTTTATATACAAGACGATGATGATCATCATAATCTTCACTGTCATCACTATCACCATCACTTTTATTGCCATCACTATCATTACCAGTGTTCGCTATAAAGTCGTCACCAACATCATATTCATCATTTGTTTCGATTTTATTATTTTTATAGCTTGGTACTACATAGATTTTCACTTTCTACATGAATATTTCACTTAGTAAAATAATAATCTCTGCATATAATTACATGTGATTGCCCTTTATATTTTTCAACATGGACAACAGTGTTGCATTGAGTGTACTTGTGAAAACAGTCACAGGTGGAATTCCGTTTCCTATTTAGTTCCATTTGGATTTGAAACCCCACTGTTTTTTTAAAATAACTATTGCAGCGTACACATTATTTCCATGATAGTGCTTGGGGGCAATCATGATGGTAGCAGACGTTATATGCCTTTTCACACAGTATACCCTAATATTGTAACCTTGGTTACACTTGTGGCAAATTCACGACCTGCAGACAAATGCCAGCATGCTTTCCATTACCTTATAATGTTTATGGTGGTGATACTGATACTCTCTTCTTTTTTGGAGGTCTTGAGAAAATAACGGAATTATAGTGGTCTCCAGACAAAAAAACATAAATCTCGATGTCTGGTATCATTTGTTAAAATTTAGGATACTCCATCATTCTACACATTCCTCTTGTAGTGTGGGAGCATATATCATGATTTTAAGTCCCGTGGGATTTTGATGAAGATTTTATGCCACCTATTCAGAAATGTTATTTATACCCTAAAGAACATAAAAAACCATGTTGGCACTTTGCCAACCTGTTAGATTCAAAACGGCCGCCATTTTCCAAAATGGCCGCCAAACTCCAAACATATTTTATGTTACATAATGTGTCCGAAATGTTCGATTTAATAGATCTAAGAATCAAATTTTAACCTTTTGTCATCCAGGAACATTATTTATGTCTTTTACCTTAAACCTGAATATCATTAGACACCAAAATTTAAAATATCTGAAAAATTTTATCTATATTTTTCATGTTTCACAAATGTTTAGCGTTAAAATAGTTGATTTAAATTTGGCCTTTATTTTGGTTGTTACTGGCATCAATGAGGGTATGTATAGCACTGTAGTTATCACAATTCAAGATAGCCATATTTTCCTCAAAAATCGCTGCCCCACCGCCACTACCCCCACAAGCCACTATGTCATTTTACATAAAGAACCAATATTCTCCAACTAACATTATCTAAGAGTTATATATCATATTCCAACCATGTAACAACATTGTGTCATGATTTTCAATCTTGAAACTTAACACTAGCTGTTACCTATTTCAAGATGGCTGATGTGCTAAAAAACGCATGCATATAATCTATGAATCAAAACTTGTTGATATTTAACTATATCTTTCATTACCCTTTTAGTCTAGATCAATACTTTTTCTTCATCTGATCCAAGATCATCAGTTCAAATCATTGTTCCCTATTATCACTTACCGGTTGTTTGAATGCATTTTGAAGGTCTGTATGGTAGTATTGGTGTGCTGACAGAATGATTACCTGTATAGTAGCTAAAGTGGTGGTCCAGGACTAATGCATGGTGCTGGCATGCTGATGGCTGGATCTGCATGAGCTAACTGCTTGGAGAAACAGTGTCCCAAGTGCTTTTAGATTACTTGCTGAGTCTTCATTTATATTGAAAGACTGAACACATTCTTGTCATAATCCAAGGACATTTATTTGCAAAGACATTTTTGCACAATGACTGTAGCAAGGCCTCTAGATATTCTTGATTTAACCCCATTAATTCTGGGGTTTAATCCTCTAATTGCCCTAAAAGTAGCCAACTATATAGGCAGGCATCTCGTTTCATGTCTTCAATTAACGTTTTTCCACAGAAAACATTTTGAATAACAATTATAGATGAGAGCTAACCAGAGATAACATGCCCCATGAATTTACAGCTTTTCAAAGCATGGAATAGGTGTTTAGTGCCCACCTCATAATGAGAAAATAGCGTTCAGATAAGGATTACTCTCGGCGCCCACACCCTTTTTCCCGAATTCTGCATTTTTTTTGAGACTTTGCAGGTGTCATAATACGTGTAACTGCATCAAAAATTTGATGAAGCTGTGATGAATCTTTCTTGAGATATAATGGTAACATTGTCCACTTCTCTCTCTCTCTCTCTCAATATGTTAAAAGACTCTACATAGACCAATACTCTGAAACCTGTACTATTCCAAATTGCTTTGTTTGTAATGAGGATTCATAAAGTATATTTGTATATAATTATGTTTTCTTTGTCTCAGTCAGTTAAACTGTTCTGACACACATGTGGTGCTTTGTTCTGAAGCAAGGTGTTAACTTACCAAGTAAATTTATATTGGTGGCCCATGCGACAGCGGATGTTTTCATCCTTAGCTGGGTCATCCTGACTATCTGTTCTCTGTGGTAATAATGTACTATTTCTGCTATTTTTGGTTTTGCATTTGTTTATATATATTTCTGTCATTATTACCTAACAATTGAAATGTATTGAATTTATTGTTGAATAAAAAAATCTGAATCTGAATCTGAATCATGATCAGAGTGCGTCAAATAAATACTTCAAAAGTTTTATAACAAGTTTAAAAATAATGACAGGAAGCTGGTTTTCAATAGGAACATAGTCCTTTATTATGTGCATCTCTAATGAAATTTGCTTCTTTTTTATAATTTTTATATTGACAACAGAAAATTATAATGTTCATACATACACTGGTTTTGTACATTATCTGAATCTGCCTTGATTAATTTCACACTCTCGGTCAATGATTAAAAATTCAACCCTAGAACTAAACATACATTAATTTTCTTCTCTCCCCAAACCTATCACCATCAGTTTTTTCTGTGAATATTCAATTTATCATTACTTATAGCAATCTCGGATGAAAATTTGATGAAGCTGCGATAGATCTTTGTTGACATATTATGGTAACATTGTATCCTTGTGCGCCACTCAGATTGCCTTGAAATAAATACTTTAAAGTTTCATACAAAGTTTATAAATGCCAAGAGGGTGCTAGTTTTCAAAAGGAACCTGGTCCATTAGAAGATGCATCTCAGACAAAAATTTGGTAAAGGTGCGATCAAAATTGTTTGAGATATCGCGGTAGCATCGTAAGGGTTGACGCCACTCAGACGGCTTCAAATAAATACTTTAAAAGCTTCATAAAAAGTTATGAAATAATCAGAGGAAGTCTGTTTTCGATAGGAACCTGGTCCATTATAAGGTTCTTCTGTGACAAATGTTTAGTAAAGCTATGGTGAATATTTTTGGAGATAATATGGTAGCATCGTCCCCTTGTGCGCCACTCAGACGGCCTTGAAATTAATTCTTAAAAAGTTTGATTAAAACTTTAAAAATAATAAGAGGATGCTAGTTTTCAATAGCAAACTGGTCCATTACAAGTTGCATCTCCGATAAAAATTTGGTACAACTATGGTGAATATTTTTTGAAATATCAAGGTAACATTGACAAGACGGATGAACCGATGGACTGACGATGAAGGGGATGACAATACCCTCCAGCACTTTATGTGCCGAATGTAAAAACATACCAACTCTATTAGCCTATTCGCAGCCAGAGTGGGTGAAACACCCAGGTAACCATCAGAAAAATATCAAATCTGGGCAGTATCTAACAGAATAGAAACTTTTGTAGTCAGAATTTATGTGTTTAGAAAATGAAATTTACTAAATTTGGTGGTAAGGTTCCCCCCCCCTCAACCCAGTACATTCATCCCACCTAATAATAATGCAAAGTGCATCTCAGCTTATCCTACTAGCTGGTCATTGCCATGTACAGCACATGTAAAACAGTTCACATATCACTTGTGTACTACAGTTTGATCTTGTTGACCTTCTTGCCTGTGGCTCAACTGGCATAAATGATAGATTTTGGATGAAGTACCAAAAGTAGATCTAACATATTGATGACTCTGGAATTATGATGAACTGCTTTCATCTTCATCGTCGCAATGAACAAGCCAACTGCTATGGCAGACTGCCACTGTATAAAGCAATCACCAGATACGGCCAGCTTCCACTGTGTAGGACAGTCACCAGCTGGACACCACAACTCACAATATGAGAGTGACAATGATGAAGATGAAGATGAAAACGATCATAGTTAAAATAGCTATCTTAATCACACAAGTATGAACTTGGTAATGGAGATGACGATGTCATTTAATGTAGCAATACACTTTAATGTGTCATAATGTTGTTTCAATGTTTACTCACAATATGAGTGTAACAATGATGAAGATGAGAACGATGATAGTTATAATAGTTATCCTAATCATACAAATATGAACTGGGTAATGGAGGTGATGATGTCATTTATTGTAGCAATACACTTTAACGTGTCATACATAATATTGTTTCAATGTTAACTCACAATATGAGTGATAATGATGAAGATGAGAATGATGATAGTCAAAATAATTATCCTAATCATACAAATATGAACTATGTAATGGAGGTGATGATGCCATTTATTGTAGCAATACACTGGTTTCATAATACTGTTCCAATGTAAACTCACAATATGAGAGTGACAATGATGATGGTGAAAATGATAATAATTTAAAATAGGCCCCCCAGTCACACAGGTATGAACTTGGTAAGGGAGGTGATGATGCCCTTTATTGTAGTAATATGCTGGTGTCATAATATTGTATCAAAATAAGGTTATTTATCTTGGTTCGGTTTACATTCTTTTGATCCAATGATTTGATAATTTTAAGACAAATATGAGCCTTAATTGACTAAGATTCAATTTGGAGATAAAAATCCAACTTTATAGCCGGGAGTAATGAAAATAAATGCCCAAATAAGGTGCTTTATACTGCAAGGACCTTTAAGGGACCTGTATTTGGACAAGAATTAGAAATTTAGCGGCCAGTTTGAAAATAGCGGCCATTTTGAATCTAACAGGTTGGCAAAGTGCCAACATGTTTTTTTCTGTTATTTCAAATGTATTTAACATTTCTGAGTAGGTTTTATAAAATCTTCATCAAAAGCCCACGGGACTTCGTATGCCCCCACACTATTGGTACACAGACACGTTTGTGCAGCTCTTTGCCATTTTCCCGAATTATTAAACCTCTGGGCGAATTTTATTAAACAGCGCTTTTTCTTCAATTCATGATTTAGCTATCGCAAGTTCCCATACCAAATATAAATAGTCACACCTTTTCACTCGAATAATACAGCTTTTATTTTTCAAGTCATGTAATAAATATAATGAGCATTCATGGTCCTTACCCCCACGCGATTGTCGCACATGCAAACATTCCTGTGTTTTATCAATTTGAAAGTCTTAGTAGCTTTGTAGTACCCATTCAATTTCACCCATTATTTGCTTGTAAATGGTAATGCAACGGGGAATCCATTTCGGGATTTTGAATAACTATATGCACAATATCATTTTGATGTATTTGTTTCACTGTACCTTTTAACAGTACATCAAATATGATTTATAATATTTTATATACATCATTTAAGTTTTATGCTTTGAACGGATTTAGAACTCCTAAGTTATGAAATTTGAAATTTGATTTAAAATTTTCTGAGTAGGGCACGCATTTTAGTTTAATTACAATATAATTTTTATACAATTCCCATCGATATTTTCTTCATTTGTGTTGGATGCTGAATTTGACCCCACCGCAACTGGAGATGTGACAAATGATGAATTTGAAGGCCCAGGAACTGGTGCTGAAAGTGATGCTGTATCTAAGTTTTGTGTCTTTCTAAACTGTTTTTTAAAAGACTTTTACACACATTAGAATGATATGCACCCTCAGATTGGTCTTTTTCATGTGGTGTGTTAAAGTATATGGTCTGGAAAATATTTTATAGCAGTGGTTGCATTTTTATCAGCCATTGACCTAGGCCTTTCATATTGCACAGGAATACATATTTCTATCAGAACTAGGGCGGGTTCTGAAATGCACGACCTTGAGTCAATTCCCAAGGTCACAGAGCTACAACTCTCGTTATGAAATTTTCATAATTATTTTTCCTCTTTTCAGACGTGAATACAGATATCCAGTTTGCCGGCCCATCACACACAGAACGCGCTCACGATCACGAAACTGCTGATACCAGATCGCGAATGGTTGTGGTGCAAAAATGCCCCCAAAACATTAATGAGTGGATGAGTATATTGCGATTTAGTCTACCAGAAAACATTGATGTGAAATAAAAAACCTTCAGTATGTAGATGACAAGATAAAAGTCAAGAGCCATGCCAAAGTCAAAATAGTGTACAAAATATCGTTGACGAAATAATAGTACTTAATGTTGGATGCGAAAAAAGACCGATGGATGCTCGAATGTAAAGAAACAAAACAATAAAGATCAGTGATATTTTTTGTAGAAAGCCATGTGAGATGTGTGTGTTCTCTTCCTACCCAGCATAATATTTGAAGAAATTACATATTCCATGTCTGTGACTGGGATCTTATAATATGGCCGAAGGTTTCGTGTTCGGGCGAGTCTGTAAATACAGAGTGTATCCACTTCATCTCATGTAAGAGTTTTGGTATTAAGTGTTTCAACATTTCCACACTGCACGAACTACCAATATCAATGTTTCAGCGTTTGATTACGCAGTTTGAATACAATATCTGCTCTACCGATAAATTCAGATTTCAACGACTGTCATTATGACAGAGAATAACCTCTCGAGCATAAGTATAAGTGTATAGCTTGAGTGGCAAACGCAACCCCGGTATCAATTTGTATAGCAATTTACAAATGATGCTACAGGTGTCTTTTGCCATATGTTGGGCAACAGAATATAGCTCCTGGCACATTAGCACGTACCAGCTAACATTGCAACCATCTACACAGAGAATAGCACTTCGGGTAACAAAAGATATACCTTAGGGTGCCATTGACTGTCACTCTTGCATCGAACAGCAACGGTGCAGATGAATATTACCACCATTCTTACAATGAATATGCTGTTTTATGTGAAGGACCCGGGATATATGCACTAAATTGTAGTCAATCAGCAATGCTTTCTTTCTTAACATAACTGATTTTATAGACCTCCGCAGTAAAATTAGAATTTAATTTGAGACAGACAACTGCAAGCCAATCCTAGGACTAGCAAACAAATGGTTAAAACAAGGATGCATATTAGGAGGCTGACCTTTTTCGTTATGTCGGGGCTACAATTGACTGAGAATACTCTCAAGTTCTCCATAGTTTATATTAGGTTCTTTAGATAAGTCTGTGTCAAGGTAATCCATAATGTTTGCGTTGTTTACCTCAGTATAAAAATACTTTTGTTTTGTTTTACATGGAGCAGTGCTATGACATGTATTATCGATAGCACGTCATTCTGAGATTCTTGTAAGGTAGGGTGATTTTCGTGGTTAAATGACCATTTGTAACAAGATCCAAATGTTCAGAGTCTTTTTCTCTGGTATTAATCTACAGTAAATCTAAATTGGAGTCATCTACTATGAATTTGTCAGATCTTTCATTGATCAAAGCTTGACTACTGGTTGATAATGCCGATGTAAATAGTGTATTATCATCATTTCTGTCCCTAGCTGGTTTATAGATATGGCATAAAGTGCTCATTTTTGGTTCAATCCATCACCCATAACGTCAATAAATTTGCCAGTCCACCATCTAGGAGAGGTACAGCAATCTATCTCACTATAAGTAAAAGTTTCATGTAGATGGCAGCCCCAAAAGGAATAGGTACATAATTTTGCAAATTAAAAATTACAACATTCAATACAACGCAC
Source organism: Hermodice carunculata (assembly GCA_964020975.1). Classification (NCBI taxonomy): domain Eukaryota; kingdom Metazoa; phylum Annelida; class Polychaeta; order Eunicida; family Amphinomidae; genus Hermodice; species Hermodice carunculata. Next base: position 62,209,685 of record OZ026618.1, on the reverse strand, counting down.
CAAACATCTTTACGACATCAGCTGCTAAGACATTGGATGCCATGTTTCAGTGTTAAAATTTATAGAAGTTGAGGTTATCCATGGTATCATTTACAAAATACAAAAGTTGAGCAAAAGTCCTTGTATTGAAACAGAATTTCTAAAGTGACAGAACAAAAATTACCACTTTAATAAAGCAAATGCATGAAATGAAAGCAATACTACCATAAAGCAAAAAATTAATGATAGAAAATCAAAGTGACATAATGAATCTGACATGTCTTACGTTCAAAAACAAGCTGGCTGTACCAATACACATATAGTTATGACTTCGGGAATATAAATGCTATTAATGAATCGGAATATAGCGATGTCACACATTAAAATCATGACAAACATATTTGTTAGGTCCTATACGCTGAACAGGTTAGTCACACAGAGCTGTACACACACCATTCTCTGTGTAATCACGCGTCACACAAAAAATCATGAATTACATTCTCATTGTGTGTGTTTGACTGGTTAGACAAAACAATGGTAACAATAAACAAATTAGTATTGAATTTTAGAATATGAAAATTAAAAAAACAACAACATACAATTAATGCCATCTGAAAAAACATAACATACATGATTCGTAAATATGTGGCATTGAAAAGACAAATCAATGGTGACACAACAAATTTCACATCAAAAATTGTAAAATGTACATTTCTTGCGTTTTTTATATATTGTTTTATTGCACTGAGAAGACAAATGAATGGTAACAGGACCCAAATTGGTCTTGACTTTGACGAAATGAAAAAAAAGTAGATAACAAACAGCAAATGCAGTGTAAAGAAGCGTAACATGCACGTTGCTTACATGTTACATGCATGTAGAATATGCTTTCATACTGAGGAGGTAAGAGTGGCAGTACACGTGGTAGTCTTGACTTTGTAAGAGTGGCAGTACAATTGGTAGTCTTGACTTTGTCAAATTAAAATAAAACAAAACAAAATAAAACAAACAAAAAACAAAAAACAAAAAACAAAAAAAAACCAAAAAAAAAAAAAAAAAAAAAAAAAAAAAAACAAAAACAAAAAAACCCCAGAAATGTAACTTACTTGTTTCTAAAATGCTGATAAACAGAAAAACCCAGATGCCGAAATGTAACTTACTTGTTTCTAAAATGCTGTACATTGAGGCGGCAGGTCAATAGTAACCAATCTTAGACAACACATGAGGAACAAAATTTCTTAATGGAGGAAAAAGTTCATGAGCAAAAGGGAGTCCAAACCGAGACCCTGCAAAATAAATAGTAATCATGCCAGAGGTTGTGTATGAGGACTCTCCATTTTGTGTGGCTTTACATCAAAGTATGCAAGACATCAGATTCAATCAAATAGTTAAGAAAAACATTACGCATACTCGGAAAAAAAGGGTTGAAACTAATTTTCCAATCTAGGGCCGGAAATCCCCTTACTAAAGTTTGTTTATATATCTTAGGCACAATTTGACTGAGTATTTGAATGAAGAGTTGCACATACGGCCAGTTCTTGATTTATTTGATGGAGAATTTCATTGTCTTGTCCTCAAGGTAGATTACGTATGTATTTCTCCAGTCGACGCATGATTGATGGTAGGTCAGGGGAGATGGAAAAACTGCCTCGATTGGTTTTTATGGGGTTTTTTTTTTGCACCTGTGAATCAGTGATTGCGATTATAGAGATCCACAAACTGATGACGACACCAGCATTTTTATACTTGACTGAGTCCGTGACAAGCATCAAGAAGGGTTGTTTGGGCAGCTGGTAACTTCCAACATGGTACGGACAAGTTGAAGCAGGGTTCTGTGTTTCAGTGCCTTTATCTCTGGCTGGACCCTTCCTTTAATCTCTGGACGACCAAGGACTTCTTCTGCCTATCTACAGCTAAATCAAGGTTTCTTTCAGGTCGGGCTACTAAAATGTCCATAATTTTCTCTGCCAAAGCTGGTGAAAACTTGGTCACCAAAAAGCATCAAATGTATTGTTCAACTCTTGGGTTGCATAATTGTGTTTGATAATTGGCTTGCAACTTCTCCACGTTCTTTCCGCACAACGTATCCGAATGCATTTTTATTTTTAATTTTATTATTTCATTTTTATCAATATGAATCATATATGGTAAAATACCTATGTCAAGGCACTTCATTTTTTTAAAAGAGTGTCAAATGGTATAAAATACAATATGTTAGATCGAAAAGGGTGGCTCATATGATAGCAATTTCTAAAAAAATCTCATCACCAGTCTCCTGGACCATAATTATTGTATTTTTGAAAGTTACAGAAACACATTGTATTGTACTCTGCATGACATTACCTTCTACATGGACATATATTACACGATTCTGGTCAAATAAATGAATTGAATCTAGAGTCTTCATTTTCGCGTCATTAATCTTTGAATCGATATCAGAATCAGACTTTATTTTGTAATCCTGAGTATCTAAAGGCGTGGTGCGGATCAAAGAATCAAAATAAAATGTAGAATTATTGTGTATCAAGCTTGCGTGTGTGGTGCAACAGCAAATCAGACCTTCGATATCAAAGCTATCGTTTATTTTGCCTCTTTGAGCTGACAGTTCGTTAGTTTCGGTAATGTTTGAATATTTACTGGATGGGGATAGATGGCAAAAAAGGAAAGCTTAGCAAAAGGAACGAAACAGAACAGAAACAAGATGACAGTATGGGCCGTAGAGATAGCTACACGTCTCCTTTACGTGTAGAAGGTGTGTAGATACTGAGATTAAAAATGCCTATTGTGCTGTATTTTCAATTGAGGAAAGGAACTTGGAAGAACTTAACCATGTGTCTTAATAATTATAATATCAGTATCAAATTTGATTTTGTTGTGTCCACGTGGAGACCTTGTTCTGGTGTTTAAATTCAAATTTTGACATGTTACGCAATTCTAATGTAAATATAGTAGTCTGACTTAAAATCCTTAATTAATCTGTCATTGTGTGGATGATGTCTATGAACTATGGTCATTTAATTACCTTTTATAACTGCACATTAAAATTAAGGGCCAAATTTGTTCTACGCCTACTTTAAATGAATGTGAGTGTTTTCCAGAGTGGCAGGATTGGGATCTGGTAAATCTGGTTTAATCCGCTGCCAATATATTAGTAACTTGTTCCAAGTCAGGAAGAAGATACCCTCATTGAAATTTCATAATTGTTGTTCATGGATCCTTCTGACGATGAACACTAACATGTCTTACTATTTCAAAAATGATACTGGATCTGACAAAGTTGAGCTGGCATTCAGTTTGGTCTAATTACTATCACTGGATACTGTTGTTTGCTTCTCTTTTCGTGGAACTGCTATGTATTTTGGTAACATTTTAAACATTCAGGTATTTTCTGCACATATTGCAGTGCAGTAACTGTTCCAAGTGTAGTGGGAATGATGTTGTTTTCATAATTGTCTGATGAGTATAGTTTGTTATTGTGAAAATCATGTCAGGTTGACTCAAAGTGTTTGATGTGTAGCTGATAGGTACATGGTTGCTTCCAATGGATGTGTAAATTGTACATATATGACTTTTTTTTCTCTTTTTCGCTCTCTCTCTCTCTCTCTCTCTCTCTCTGTGTATAAATGATTAGTATCTAATTCAGCTGACTGACAAATTGACCTATGTCTGATTGTCAATGAAAATTTTTAAAATTCTTACATGGGATATCTCTGCAGTTGCAGTTACCTTTAGGGATTTCAACATGATTTCTCTCTCTGTTTCTTTCTTTTAATAAAACCCCACTCTTTCTCTGTACATTATGCTTAGCTGACTTGCATATGACTCACAATGGCATACTACATTTTTTCAATTCTAAATTATTGCTTTAGTAAATGACCTATTAGATGACTTGTGAGTTTCTCTGCTTCCTTGAACATTTAAATTCTTTTCAAAAATACTTCTGGGAAGTATAGTTGAAAATTGATAGCTATGCTTACAATTTTTGCCAACTGTTATGCAATTTGACTACGTTCTTTCATTTTTTTACTGCTGTTTTGCGTTTTGAGATCTGATGCCACTTGTTTTGGCTGATGTTTGACATTTGAATCAGTGTACTTGCACTTCTGACACTGTTTTGAATTTTTACCACTACTTTGGCACATTCAAAAACTTTTCTTTTGAAAATACTCTTATTTTATCTCCTTTTAAACAACATCATGCCTTAAGCTACATGTTTAAAACGCATCGAATGGTGTAATCATGTTGTTAGGATTCTTGCTGATGGTCCTTCTAGGCCTAGCCTTTTTTGATGGATTGATGTTCGTATTAGTGTCACTTTGTGGACTTGTATGGTAGATGATCATTGTTGAGACGGTGGTTGCAAATAGTACTTTTTTAATGCTGAATATTATTGATATTTGCAACAAATTTGGAACCTGTGCTTGTATATTCTCTGCCGTGCAGCAGATTTGATCTCTTTTCATAAATTGTACGGTCCTATCTGCACATGAATGATGCACCTGTTCGAGCCTAGTTACTAAAATAAGCCTATAATTTCAAACAGAAATTTTTGCATTCTTGTCATGTTAAATCTAGACATGACTTTTGTGACCTTATGGACCCTTGGACGTACGTTTTGGACTCTTTTGGGTACAGACGAACTATACATTTATGTGAATCAGCTATACATACTAAGAAACATTGCCTTTGGTTTCTTTCCTTAGGACTACGGTTTGGATAAGGTAATGACACTGTCTAATATATGTGATTATTGCATACTACATAATTATGGATCGCTAATACATGCACGTTACGTGAAAAAAAAGAGCATGCAGATATGCACAATTTCTGCTTCTCATTCAATATATTATAAAATTATTATATATCAAATAGGATTTATAACACGTTTAGATTTTACTATGTGTTTTAAATGTATTTTAGGTGGAAAGCTATATGTTTACTAATACATGATTGCACGGAAGTTTATAATAAATACCAAGCCAACCATGTGTCAACAACTTATTCTGAAGGCTACAAGTACATGAATGTGATATATTTCTCGGGCAGACGTTCCCAGATGGCTGCTTTGTACTCCTTTTGCGTATCAGAGCTTAATTTCATTATTTTGTAGATTGTTTCTATGAAAACTATGTTAGTGTACCAGTTCGTTGAATTTTTTGCGGGGTACAGTTTTGTGCGGTTAAACAAAGCAGACAAAAATTAAAGTACAACGAAAAGTAAATGTAGTATTATTTGAAGGCACCATGGGGATCATTTTACCGCTTGATTTTTGCATGCCTGCATAAAGACATGGTACTGTTTTGTGCATTTAATGGGGGCTCATTGTAGAATAAAGAGAGCATAGGATAACAGATAGATTAGAGTCTCATCCAAGGTATATGAAAAGAACGGATATGTAGTTCAGTAATATCCAAGAGAAATCGGGTAACAGGGGTTTGTGAAAATGCAAATGTACTCATATTAATCCTTTTCTAAAATCACGAAGAACAATATCCAGTTCACAGATGTATGAAAGAACCACCATGCAAAACGGTAGTATTTTGTGACGTATCAATTGGACTAAACATGTTGTAATCCTCAATGTCCTGCGATATGCCATTGAGCCAACATACAAAGTGGTATCTCCCTTATAAACTACTTGAAGCACTGACTCAGCTGGTTTCAAAAGGATATAGGACACACATTGCAAATATCCAAACTGATTAAAGAAAATGTTAGACATTTCTGAAATGGGAAAAATAGTTCCAATAAAAATATTTTAATCCAGTTCTGTTACAGCTTAGTTTTATCCATTTTTTCTGTATTATATACTACTTGGCCAGTCACATGTGTGACAACACAAGAAAAGCTCCTAAAATTACAGAAAAATATTACTCTGATAGCCATATTTTCTTGTTCTAATTGTCATACCGATGCATTATTTTCAAACTTTAAATTCTGATCAATTTGTTGTAGAGTGGTCAACATTTTTGTATAGAGGTGTGACTTCTGTGGGATTGAAGGGTCCAAGAAATTTGATCGTTTAATCTGAGTGTTGATTACGCTGTCTAAGGTCTCAACAGCGTGGATGGTGTGTATATCATATATGTTTTCAACTGTTCTCAACCCTTGAAAAGGCTGTATTACTCCACTGAGCCAACAGTCTTCCTCTGTGTTCCCTGTGTGGGTATCAGCCAGTTTGCGCCAAGAAAAGCTGTTGACCGTTCGCACTTTATCCTGTAAAATCTGATGAGAATTTTTCATGTATATTTTTTGAGAAGGAACAATATTAAAGAAAATGAATGAAGCAGACTTTGTTTAAAATTACCAGTTGGTGTGGACCGGCCAGACTGGGAAAGGGTTAAATCTAGTATGTGCATAGAGTCATGTTCTAGGCCAGCTTTCTTTTAATAGTGGACCAATCAGCAGAGCTTATGAAACCTGTTTACATCTGCTGTACGTCTGTCACTTTATCTGGAATTTACAAAAGTTTGTTCAGTATCATCAAATTTCACGATATGTGATCCGTTCTGCATGTTTTCAAGGTGTACTTCTAACTGCAAGATGAAATGTAAAACACTGCACCCAAGGAATTTATATTGAATAAACAAAAGGAACAAGAGTAAAAACGAAACACAACAATTAAACAAATAACAAAAGTAGGAAACGATGCAAAAAAAAAAAAAGAAAAAAAAAACTAACAAACAAGGAGACAAAAAGCAAACAAGCAAACAAGAAATTATTAAAGAACTTTTTCCCCAAGACTTCGTCCTAAAGGTTGTTTACTTATTTACGTGGTGTTAACTTCGTTGGTCAAGTTTTTCTTTTGGCCATCAGGTACATGTGAGACAGCATTCTCAACTATTGTCGCTATTTTTACATTAAAAAAACATTTTTCAGACTTTTGTGGGTAGCTCTTTCACATTTTTATAATATCATATCAAAATGTACCTTTCCTACATAAAACAGATATTGTTTTTAAAGTTTACACTGGGTTACTCGACTTTATATAGTTTTCGTCCTGGCTTTCAGGTGTCTTCAGTTTCACCATTTTTGTGGTCTCGTTCATTTTAATGATATTCAGCTTTTCTCTGGGTTGCTACTAATTTTTGTAAAATTGTGTCAGATTATGCATTTTCACAACATGTATATTCGACAGACAGCACCATAATAGCCGTGTTCCTTAAAAATAAATTATGTGACATAATCATAATATCTAATTCTTACACACTGGATTTTTATTCTGTCTTCCTGTTGGTTTAAACGTGTATAAAAATTACCGATTCTTGTTCCCTGTTTGTACCTCAATTACGTCCATTGTAGTTCATTGCATCCATTTTAGTTTTCCACAGAAACTGCGATTTGTTTTTTTTGTATATTTCTTTGGTTCCTACTTTATGTGGTATCTAGGGTTTGAATGAAGAAAAAAGGGGCATGAATTTCATTGTTTGATTATCTGTGGCTAAAATAATCCAACATCTTAAAACGAACTGGTGAACTTTCTGGTCCTAATTTCTGGAAATAAAGCAAGTATAATTGCAAAATGCAGTCGCGATATTTTAACTACATTTATAAAAGGTTATTTTATCGAAATAATTCCTTTACTAGACTACATCAGTGAATGGAGTGATATATACTGGAAGCTTTCGGCCGGGGATTTTATACATATGAAGTTGTTTGTTTTTTTTATATGAAATAAACACCTGGGAACTGTGAAAATATTTATTAAGTTACACAAATATTCATGAAGTTATGAGCCTTACGCAGAAAGGACACACAAAGAACCAGGCATATATCAATCTTGATGCAAAGTATCAACTTTGATTTTATTCTGGAAATTAATTTGCAGACAGCCTGCTATTTTTGTTTCAGTAGACTGCAACAATGTCTGTGTTTTTCCTTAAGTTAATGTCATGTTTGACTGTGCGACCAACACCATGGAGTAAATATCTGCAGGCCAATAAGATTGTTTGTACTGTATTTTTCACCCAGACACGTCCACCTAGGTTGGGAGTTACTGCAGAAATAAAATAACAATGAAGTAAATCTCTCTCTCTCTCTCTCTCTCTCTCTCTCTCTCTCTCTCTCTCTCTCTCTCTCTCTCTCCTACACACACACAGTATGAGAGACAGTATATAAATATTATAATACTTAAATCAGAAATGCCACAATCATGAAGCTTTTCACTATTTACCTGTAAGGCCGCCACAGATAGAAAAACCTATGTTTTAAGGATCTCACACTCAATAATGTTTAAACAAATCAGTATTATTGGTTGAACATATTAGATGTAGCATTTTCCCAGCCAAATCGCCAATAAGCGTTTGCATGTGAATTGTCGTCTGTTTTAATATTTTTACTTACGTGTCTTGTTAATAGCAACATTTTGCCGAGATTTTGCAGAAAACTGCAAACAACTGTGTGCTTTTCCTTCGCGAGGCAAGTGCAGAATGCACCCAAATCGTGCCATGGGAAGCAATTATTAATATCATCATCATCATCATCATCATCATCATCATCATCATCATCATCATCATCTGGCAAGACTGCTGATGTTTTTCTTGTTATATGTGAAGTTGATTGCTTAACCCTTAGGTCCATACATGAGCATAACAGAAATAGCGTAAGGTTAGGGATAACCTGATTTGAATGTGGAAGGTATGATACTATGGTCTGTAAAAGTTGAATTAATATAGTGCGCAGTGTATCACTTAATTGCACATTGCTCAGTGGCATACCCCAAATAATATGAACAGAGTAGTTCGCATTTGCAACTGACCAATGAGCCAAACGGATCCATCTCAACATTGTTGTCTCAAAAGGTTAAGGTTGCCATTCCTCGTCATGAATATGGCCATGAAACCTCTCTACCTGTTAGTGAAACCTTTGCTATATGAGCCCACTTCTTTTGACTAGGTTGATTTGTTGCCTGTAACAATATTTCTTCAGTTCTGCTGTTGTTGCCTGTTCTATTTGTTTATGTTTTTTTCTTTCATTGTATAATGTTAAGTATCATGATTGCATACTAAGTGAAAACAACAAAAACTATCAGGGATATGTCCAGAGCTTTTAGTTCCGAAATATGTACTGAATGATAACCGCTAAAGATCCAAGGTAATCTTATATACTGGGTCAAAAAGTAACTGTTGAAGGCCGTTCTTTTTTTATTTCTCAAAATCTGTTTATTCACATGTTATTCATGAAAAGTGACAGGAAAAGACATAGATTTAGACAATATACAGCTTAATGTGTGGATTGTATAGATTAAATGGAAGTGTTGCAGGACATACAATTTTTTATACAAGGATATATTAAAACATCAATCAAGATTTCCATATGGCTTGTGGCTCATCGTGTTACTGGATGTAAAGTTAAAGAATGATCGCGTATAGACTTTTGTAAGGACATTTTAAATGATTCATCACGAGAATCACCCAACCCCAATTTACACTGACGCTGATGGTGTTTGAGCGAAAGAACATGTTGTAGGACGAGGCAACAACACTGAAATATGAACTTACGTGTATTTTGATGATATGGTTTACAGATGTAAAGGTAGCATCTCCGTGGCTGCTAATGTGATCAGCGTCACCAACAGATACGTGAGTGTTGTATGTAAATATTTCATGTCCTCCTTCTCCAGAATCATCGAACTGAAACAGCAAATGAACGTTGATGTCATGTATAGTCATGAACAGAAATAAGTCACTGCAAGGTTGAGGCATTGAACTGAAACTACGGTACAAACGTTAAATTTTGTATGGTTTTAGGAAGACAGGCATCACTGTACAGTTGGGCTACCTTCATCGTTTGCTAACTTGCGTGAATTTCGCACCTTTTATGCCAACATTTGGCTTTTTTTGGTCGGTTCATAGCCATTGCTGTATCTTCTGTGCAGGTTGAACAATATACTAACTGATCAGCAAATTGTGGTAATTCCTTAAGTAACCACGGTAACTTTACAAAACATTTTAAATGTTCCGTTACTATTGTTTCTTTTCAAAAGCAGTGCGAGAACTTGCAACCTCAACATACTGAACTCAGTATGGCGTACAGCTTCTTAAAATAACAGAGCCACACCGAATGATATTCAGCAAAGATAGTTTGTCACTTAGTTCATTCGACCCACTAACCTGCAAGAGAGGGAGGCAGACTTAATATATGGTATAGGGCCCCTAGCGAACTGTTATTGAATCACGTCGGCCCTGGACTTGTTTCAACTGTCTTCCTTTGGACTTGAAAATCTTATTTAAGAGTAAAATAGCCGCATGAGTGAAAAAACGCATCTCATTGGGAAATGTGTTTGAGGTCTAACTGGCGAACGTGTGTGCCATACATGCATTGCAGGTGGCTTTTCCCTTCTTGTTACTCTTTTTCCTGCATGAAAATATACGTATGTAGTGTGGTTTACACATTTAAAAGCGTGAATGCTGTCCCTTTGGCTATCACCAGTTGTGTACAATGACTAAGCCAAGTATGCGTCTTTCAAATCTTACCTCTAATATAAGAAAGTCTGTCCCTAAATACTTTGATTCATACTTAAGCCAATTTTATATTTAGATGGCCCTTGCTATATCCTAACTGTATTATATTACCTCAAGTTTTTTATCCCCGAGCACCATCACTTTGATTACAAACACCCCGCCGACCTTGAACGGAAATTCATCGCTCCTGTCTTCCTGTGAATTCCAGTAACCATTCGCTTTGTAATTTCTGATCACTTTATTTGCATGAAATCTAGGGTTGAAGTTAACATAGTTACGTCCGAGCAGTGATAGCAGCTTTCCTCGTGCAGATTGATATCAAATCTTGAAAAATAAAAAGCGGCAGCTCATCAGAAAACAGAAAAAAAGAATCTTTTTTATTATAAACATCCTCTACAGGACTTTTGTATGGCTACCCACATGCAAGTACTCCACAGTAACTAATACCACAAAAAAGCAGACCCATTTTTGTATCTTATCGTAAATTATTCCTCATAAACGGAGATGTGGGTTCCTATTGTGACACTTCCAGGAACAATAGAAGCTCATTACAGACTGAAACGGTAAATGTCTTGGTCCCTCGATATTGCACCGCAAGGTAAGTCCCATTGCACCTTTCCTCGTGGCGATTGGAGCCAAACGCGGTAAGCAGTCCGAAATAAATTAGAGATATAAGGCATGGTCTTCAATGTCCTTTTTGGGAGTTCTTTTTCACAGGAACCGTGAATATCACTTTTTCATAAATACCGTTAAACACACAAAAATTCAGGTTACTTTAAGTTCTCGGATTTGTCCATTCGTTTTGGACATGTGGGCCCTGTTAGAGCATAAGGATTATTAGATTTTTTGTCCTTTTTTAAGGGGTTATTGGATTATTTGTGCTTCAAAATGTGGATTATTGGATTTATCTTTTATTTGTATATTTACAGATTATGGAAATTTAAAGAAATATATTTGTAATTTTAAAAAAATATTTTAGGATTTCTTGAGATTTGATAAAGGAGTTTTGGATTTTTCGGACTCAAAACTTTTGGATCATTGGATTTTCAGAACCTTCGAGACAGTGCCCACATGTTAGATAAATCGTAGCCAGGGTTTTTTGACACAGTTATTTTACATGATACATGGATACCTTAAAAACATGTTGACGTTGATATTTATCATGAAAATTTCTGTCCAATTTCAATGGACCGGATTTTGTTGGGTATGCTTTAACATTGCCATCGACGTGTAAAAATATGTAATGAAAGTTTATTTACCCGGTAGGATTGTCCAAATGGACATATCCTCTGAGTTCGATCATGTCTCCCTCCTGAAGAGTTCTTCCCAAAGGAGCATGTATGTCACTTGCCTAAAATATCTAGTGCATATTCCTATTAGTATGCATATTTTCATGTCAGGTTCTGGCAGCAGATATTTACGTATACACAACCACCTGGCTCACTTTATCCACATATGGATGCAAGCGTATGTTATTATACAGCGTTTACTTACTGGAAAACAGGACAGGTCCAAATATCATAAAATCTAAGTTTACATGACCTTTTTGCTAGTTTTGGCCCACAGCACAAACAGTCAATGAGGTGACCACGTAAACATAAGCAGCCATGCAACACTGAAAATATAGTGTCTTGAGAGTAGCACCCCATCAGTAAAAGTTTCTATTGTACAAAAGCCACATCACAAAGTCGGCACCTGTAATGTGGCAAGTTAATTTTTAACAAATTAATCAAGCTTATGGGTGCCATGTTCAAGTCGTCCGGACCAATAATACTGCTGGATCAGGCGTAATCTTCGTGTGTGCCGTTTCATTTTTGGGATTTTTATACTTGTTTCCTGTGACGTAGTTGTATCATAACTTAACTCCCACAATGACCATTCAAGCATGTCTTAAACCTATGCAATGCAAAGTTTCATCTCAGTCAACAGCATTCTCGGGACACTTTTGGATGCAATATGTGCCACTGAAAGCCATTGATCTGTGCTATTCATGGTCTCTAACACGGAAGGCATGCTAGTGCCTGAATGAGAGGTCAAAAAGAATATGAATCAGTAAGGTTAAGTCAGGTCAAAACACAGCGATTTCTGTCGAAATTGGCATTGAAGGAGTTGAATGGCCTCAAGTTCTTTTCCAGCTGTTTTGGCGATATGTTTCCTGTAGTTCTTCCCCGGAGTGCTACATCTATGCATTTAAGAACACAAAAGATCTAGTAATCCATTAAATGCATATATTTATGTGCCATGAGAAAAGTATTACGTCAAAAGGATTGGATAAGAGAAAAAAAAAGCAGAAAATAGCATATCATTCATCCGAGCAAACTGAACCAGTCCATCTTTCTAAATTTTCCACTCTATTTGCAAAATCAGTAATAAGCAACACATAAAGTCACTGTGCGCGTCACAATGAGAAATTGACGCGCAATAAATATTGATATATGTTTGAATTTGTGGCAATTAAGAGTATTACACATTACATATGCATGACCTTAATGGAGTCTACCACATCTTGTAAATTTAGGTTCAAAATAATACCCTTAAAACAGATAGACAGAACAGGATATTAGCACTAAGGTGATACAGCATTTTTGTGACATTACAATTTCAAATTTCGATGACCTCCACTTTCGGCTCAAGGTTAAAGGGCATTTAAGGACTTCATTGTTTTCTCAGGCGTGGGATTGGGCTGGACTTGAGGGTGGGGTGGTTGGTGGATTGGTGCTGAGAGTGGGCATACCTGAAGACCTGTGTAAAGTGGAACTATGGTAGTATAAATCAAAATTCCCATTCAGAAAAAGTCTGGAGTAATGTAACACTTAAATGGAATTGAGTTTATACAACAGGTCACAGAGTTGGAGAACCAGCTAAGTTAGGACCTTAACATCACACCACATTGTTCCTGCATAACGACTGGGCGGGCTACCATGTGGATGGCATTTACGTCACTGATCAATAAAAACAGGACCATATCCATATATTTCAACCCAACAATGAAAGCAAAGTTGCATACAGCCAAAGCCAGAGATTCTACAGTTACCAAAATATCAACATTCAGCTACCTATACCAATGTGAAGAAACAAATTTCAGTCCTGACACGAGAAAGGCAGTCATCCATAAAAGGTGACTGGTGGTTTTGTATTGGTCTTCTTAACCTTTGATACAGAGAAAAAATTTAAAATTATGACTCCAGATGATACATCGAGAACTCTCAGGCTAAAACTTAAACATTGCGTTTGGTGTTGACCCTGTTAATTTATGGGCTAAGTTCGAATAATGTGCAAGTAACATTGATATTCTTGCCAACAGCATCAGAAAACAAGTGAATTATAATCACCTTTGACCATTTTTGCCACTTATTCCGCATATGGCTGTGCATGCTTTTAGCACTATCATGTTGTCTTTAATTGCAATTAACTTATGTTTAAAATGTCGCCTCTCAATGTCATTCCGCCACTGCAATTAAATAATGTATGACAAAGCAGGATTTACTCTTGGAGCAATAAGCAAGAAAAAACAATATTAAGGATGTTTAATTACGAACCAGACCTTTGCCATTGCTGCAACAAATATGTTCAAACTGCCCAGTCACAGGCCTGTATGTATTGTGATGCTAATAGGTATGTAAGTGGCCGATTTAATATTCCCACCATGAACCATGTTCCAAGATCTTGTCTTTAAATTTTGAAACTAATAGTTTAATGCCAGCTTTCAAACTGCTTTTAATTTTTTATTTAAAGTATTTATAACATGTACAGATAGCCGGTGCATGTGAGTTGATTCTGGCAGGATTACACTTGTGTTCTAAATTTTGGCACTGGATATTTGACTTCTCAACTTGACATACATTTTAAGGTCATGAGCTTTTGCATGGTAATTAACTTCACTTCATGACTTGAAACATTTCATTTAACCATAACTTTGCCAGCTTTTATCGGATCTTCGCCATGCTGGATCAAAAAGTAGGCATTAAATCTGACATCTTAAGGTCAAACGTCAAAGTCATCTGAAGATTTACATATTGTCTTAATGCAGCAATTTTTATCTGAATTTAATCACACTGAACTCAAAATAAAGATCAAAGTACAGAGATGTCTAACCATCTGAAAATTCCGATCTAGCCATTAAGGCAAGAAAGTGGAATCACCGAAATGAGAGTGCAAGCAGGGAAGGCTTCTTCTGAGCGATTGCTTGCAATTGAAAATGTCTGGTCGGGAATTTCATGATGTACTAACGTATATGAATGTGCCAATTAGTTGTAAAAACTTTTAAATACACCTGCGATATACTATGATATTTATTCTTATATAATCTTGTTAACGCAATGAGGCGTCATAAATTTTTTTCGAGTTCATAGACATTAGCATTGTAACAATGGATATTAAGTTGTGTTTCTTTATTAAATTTTTAATATTTATTGAGAAACAAACTCAAATGAATCAAGCTTGTCTATGGTGTGGTTGCAGCTTATCGAAGTATATTCTTACCACAAAGAACATCAGACTTATGCCGTTCTCCTACACTGGAGAAATAGAATGTGCAACATAATTTTAACATAAGACTACAGGCAATGAAAAGTTTCTATCCATGGTGCAATTGTATTACAATGTTTTTTAAGACATGAGTTCTGGTTTATTCTCTAACCCAGCCATATGTAAAACGTCTGCAACAGTTCCTGTATTTTCACCTATGTATCGTTCTTTAACAAATAGTACAGTAAAACATGATCCATATTCATAAATTCCAAACCAAACAATGACAGCAAAGAGATTCCAGACTTACCAAAGCATCAACATTTATCTTTGTGTATTAGTGTATTAGTATTGGCAAGTATTTAACAACTCGCTTTGCCATGACTTTGGCAATAATTTTGTGATCAATATTCAACAGAGAAATAGGCCTCCAGTTTTTCAGCTTTGTTCATCCCTTGTTTCTCTTTGGTATCGATTCTATATATAATACCGCTCCTTTGATCAATGGACAATGAGACTGTATTGCATGCATATTTAGATTAGCTAACATGAATTCTTTTGTATCTCTGGCCATAACGCCTTGTGTAATTCAATTGTGAAATCATCAGTTCCTGGACTTTTCCACTCATGAATTCCTTAATTGCCATCTGGAATTCTTGTGTTCTTTCTTGATCACATCTTGCCTTTTTTTTTCTTTTAACTTTGACATTCTTAGATTTTCCAGGAAGCACTTCATATTTTTGCGGATGGCAACTGTTGAAAGACTACTCTTATAAAGGTCTTTGTGGAAATCTGTTTTTCTAAACCCAGCAGCCAAAGCATCCAAGGCAAATGTAGGCCCTTCAGCCATCGGCTTCATGGCCTACATTATCCTTGGATGGTTTGGATTTAGTGCCTAACGTTTGATCAGGCAATCTATCTTGCCATATCACCGGCTCCACGACAGTATTACTGACAGTAACTTCCATTTGCATTCAACATTACCTGGTTTACTTTGTTATCCATATTATTTTGCAGGAATATTGCAACACATTGGCTGTTGCTGGTAGCATGTGCAAATATGATTTCTGCTCTCTACTCATTTTTCCATTTATTTTCTTTATTCTTTCTACCATGGGTTTCATGTACAAAACATATACCTTTATGAAAGTTTCTGATCCAGTTGAATATGGCCCGTCTTTTAAAAGAATCTGCCATTCTTCATACTTCCATGAAAACAGCAGCAGATAAAACTTGTGTGTCATTTAAATTTTGTCAGAAGGCAAGTATAATGTCCACTGTAGCTCTCATAATTGGGAATACCTTGCAAGTATAACTGCATATGCTGGGTGAAATGTCATGTTAAATGGGACACTTGGTTGCAATCGAAAATAGTTTTCTTGCTTGTCTTGAGAATGAAAGACATGACCTATGAGACAAGATATGAATAGAAGCTGGTTGTAATTGAGTGTACCAGTAGTCCACAAAGGTACCATCAGGAAAATAAGGAGGGGCTCTCAACCCTCTAGCAGTCTGTCTTAATTGAAACACAAGTACACATACAAAAAAAAGCAAACGAAAAGACATAATAAGTTAAACCTAGGCCTGAGAACAAAATTCAAGTTTTTTTATACACTTTAAGTACTTCTTAACAGCAAGGCCAGTGTCACTGAGTATTTGACTTATAACACTCAATTGTCCAGTATTCTGATTTTAACTTTGCCATCCCAGGTCCAAAAGTCTGTTGCTGGCTTATCACGTTTCACCTTGTTAAACAGTATCTGTAGAACTCGACACAGATTGCCCAACATTGTTACTTTAGAGCCATTTAGTTGTTTTCTTGATTTCATAATCATATTCTGCTGATGTTTGCAAAAAAAACTGTGATAGGTCTTGGTTTTCCTGTTGATATAGTGCCAATGCAAAACATATCCTCTATGTCATTGCAGTTTACTATTTTATTCAGTTTATGTGATACAAGATCCACAACCTGTTGCTTTATGTTCTCTCCAAACCCCTCTTTTTAGCCAATAGACCTCTATATTGCACCCTCTAGTAGTGTCTAGCTCATTTTGCACTTCTTTGAGTTGTGTTTCTTGCCAAGATTTGAATTGCACTAGTGCCATTTAGAGTGCTTCACACTTGTTAGCCTCTCTGTTTAACCTTTTATTTTCCTCTTCTATAGAGGTCAGTCCCTCCTCAATGAGGATGCTAAATTCCTGAATACTATTTTCAATTATTTTCTTGATGTCTCCAAAATGTTTTTTTAAGTGTATCAATGTTACGGTGCCCACGTTCTGAATATTCTAAACCATAGCAGAACCCAACAAAGAATAACAAAGATGAGGTAACTTTAACAGCAACGATACATTCACAGTCAACTATAAATACAAAGTAGGTTATTGAAATTATACCCTAATATAGGTATGCTGACACTCCAATAATGAATAGACTGCAGGTAAATCCTAATCCCCGGTGACAAATTCTCCACAGGTACTGTCCCACAGTTCCAAGTCCTATTGTAGGTGCCAAGCAGTCTGGTCCAAATCCCACAGTGGAACAGTCTAGTTCCAGTTTGGTGCACAAAGGCATTCATTCCTGAAAGGAGTTGCTTTATATACCTGTGCTGAGAGCTCTCGCCAGTTTTCTGGAGTTTTCCACTAAGTCACAAATCTCAATTCTCTTTGAACTTTCTAAACCACATCAGGGCTTTCCCTTTGTGTACAATGTATGAGTCATACTCATATGAATGTAGGTCAACATTCTAGATTATTCTATTGTTTACCAGTAATTTGTGAGTCATCCCAACAAACCTGGGCCAACTCGATGACCCTGTAAAACATTCAGTGAACTCAATGACTTTCCAAATCAAATTGCTCAATTATGTTTACATCAATTACAATGAAACATAGCAATTATTTTATCTTTTGATTTATCCGTTGTTGTACAGTCTTTTCTGAACTCAAACTCATAGAGTTTAGAAACATTTCAATTCTATTGATTGAGGAGATTGTGCTTCAATGTCAGAGTGAGTTTTTCTTTTATTTTCTTTTTTTTTTTTGGGGGGGGGGGTAATTCTCTTGCGTTTTTCACTTAGATTCATTGGGGTATTCATTAAACCTCTGCCTGGGATGATTTAGATTGAGCTGGCTGGAAAGCACTGGTAATTTTCACAAGTTTCTTTACACTTGACGTGCATTTTTGTCTGCCTACATTCGTGAACACTGCTGCAGCCCCAAATGATTTGTTTTACATATAGCCAGCAACTGTTCTGAAATACGCATGGTGACTTGCTTCTAGTCTGTATACATAATCACCATTGTATGGTTAAAGTCTTGGGCTTGAAGAATTCGATGCTGACTATTGCAATTATTCAAGCTGTCTACTCTCGCTGGTATTCAATTATAGAGACTATAGCATCGATTGACAGCTGTGCTGGAGTTCCATCAAGAAAAAGCGCATAGGCTTGAAAAAACTGCTAAAAAGGTGGGAGCTTTTGTTTTCCCTGGATTTTGTCGCGTGCATGCACACTTTCTCAAAATACATACTTCTAGTGTCCTAAAAAATGAACATGATCTTCAGTTTTGGAACATTATGAAATATGTTCTTGTAGAGCTCTTAAACTGAAGAACGTGTTCTAAATTTTTAGGGTCAGTGATTGCATAAAATGTGTTGTTTCAAAACGCATGAAACCTTTCTTGTTTTTTGTTCATCAAATAGGCTTTCTGGGCATTCTGTACCAAGAACTGTAACAGCTACATATTTGATGATATGGATTTCAACAGCAAAATTCTGTGAGAATGTGTCAGCGATTGGTATGTTATCAGCTATGACATGATAAATCTAGATGAAAGAGATATAGAAACGGAATATAATTCATAGTCTTATGTTCTTTTTGCACTAAATTTCGTATCCAACTCTTTGACGCAATAAGTAAGTACCATTGCAGGTTGCACATGTTTTGGATGCTCAAAAATTAAATATTGTTATGAAACCACAGAACCCTCATTGTTGGAGCTGTGGCAACAGACACACACTCACACACATAAACGCAGAAAGAAAGAAAGATACAAAGAAAGAAACAAAGGAGAAAACAAAGAGAGAGACAGATAGACAAAAAGGAGAGAGAGGTAGCGCTAATTGCCATCAAACTGAAGTCAAAATCATTTTTGATCCCATTGTTATCCTGTCTTCAAAAACATTTTAATACAATTGCACTATGTATAGAAACTTTACATTGCCTGTAGTCTTATGTTTAAATAATGTAACACATTTTATTTTTCCAGTGTAGCAGAACGGCATAAGTCTGGTGTTCTTTGTGACCAGAAGAGACTTTGATGAACTGCAACCACACCTGAGACAAGCTTGATTGATTTGAGTTTGTGTTTCTTAATAAATATTAAAAATTTAATAAAGAAACATTAATTATCATCCATTATTACAATGGTGATGTCTATGAACTGGAAAGAAATCCTCACAGACTTATGACTCCTCATTGCAAAAACAAGATTATGTTAGAATAAATATCAGAGCATATCAAAGGTGTATTTCAAAGATTTTATTAGTAATTGGCACATTCATATACGTAAGTACATCATAAATTCCCAACCAGACATTTCCAATAGCAAGCAATCACAGAGAGGAAGCATTCCCTGCCTTTGCTCTCCCTTCAGTGATTCCGCTATCTTGCCTGAATGGCTAGATCGGAATTTTCAGACGGTTAGACATCGCTGTACTTTGGTTCACTGGCTATCCATATATGTTGTGTGTAATTTGAAAAAAAAAGTTTAAGCAGTTTAAAAGCTGGCATCAAACTATTAGTTTCAAAAATTCAACAACAAAAAAAAAAATAAAAAAAAAATCTTAGAACATGGCTCATAGTAGGGAAATTAAATCGGCCACTTGCATACCTATCAGCATCACAATACACACAGACCTGTGACTGGGTAGTTTGAACATATTTGTTTCAGCAGTGGCAGAGGTCTGGTTCATAATTAAACGTCCTTAACATTGTATCTTGCTTATTGCTCCAAAAGTAAATCCTGCTTTGTCATACAATATTTTATTGCGGAATGACATTGAGAGGCGACATTTTAGATATAAATTAATTGCAATTAAAGACAACATGAAAGTGCTAAAAGCATGCACAGCCCTATGCAGAATAAGTGGCAAAAAGGGTAAAAGTTGATTATAATTCACTTGTTTCCGGATGCTCTTGGCAATAATATCAATGTTACTTGCACATTATTCGAACTTAGCCCATATATAAACAGGGTCAACATCAAACGCAATGTTAAAGTTTTAGCCTGCAAGTTCTCCATGTATCATTTGGAGTCATAATAATAATTTTTTCTCTGTATCAAAGGTTAAGAAGACCAATACAAAACTACAAGTCACCTTTTATGGATGACTGCCTTTCTCGTGTCAGGATTGAAATTTGTTTCTTCACATTGGTATAGGTAGCTGAATGTTGATATTTTGGTAACTGTAGAATCCCTGGCTTTGGCTGTATGCAACTTTGCTGTCATTTTTGGTTTGATATATATGCATGGTCATGTTTTTCTGAACTAGTTACGTAAATGCCATCCACATGGCCGCCCTGCAGGAACAATGTGGTGTGTGATGCCAAGGTCCTAACTGAGTTGGTTCTCCAACTCTGTGCCCTGGTGTATTACTCAATGCCACTTAAGTGTTACATTACTCCAGACTTTTTCTTAAGGAGAATTTTGATGTATAATACCATAATTCCACTTTATAAAGGTCTTCAGGTACGCCCACTCTCAGTACCAATCCACCGACCATCCCACCATCACGTCCAACCCTACCCCACCCCTGAGAAAACAATAAAGTCCTTAAATGCTCTTCGACCACGAGTCGAAAGTGCAGGTTGTGCAAATGAAATTGTAATCTCACGAAAATACCGAATGATGTTTTTTTGTAATATCCTGTCCTGTCTATCATTGCTTTGAGCATGGAGGAATAAACTAGATGGAGAAACAACGCCCAATTTACACAGCTGTGTATATGGAGAGTGCCTTTGTTCTCTAACTAAACTTCAAAGGTGCGAGGTGTCACTAATCTGTGATAAGCGATCCTGTGAACTGATGTGCTTCACCGCCCGTGACCTCCCAGTGCCTGAACCGGCTGAGAGCATTTTCTCCACCAGATGGCGCAACAATGGGAACTCTCTCCTTCATGACGAAAAATTGTGTGAGGAGAGATGAAGAATGGCAAAAGCAAGAAAGCCAACATGGCGGGCATTCTGCCGCTCTTTGAATTTTTGTTCTATGACAAATAGAACTGATTTTACGCTCACATTTCAATACACAATCGCGGGTGAAAGTAAGTCATATATGCTGACTTAAGAATCAAATAAAGATGTTTTCCGCACATTTGCGTAACTTACGACCACAATCTTTTCTCAGCAAACGAGTGTAATTACCAATATGTTGCAAGAATAAGATGATACGATGAAGTCAGAAAGGAGAAATTTTAATGCAAAAACTGTTATATTTTGCCAAGTAATGTCCCAATCACCACACGAAGTGACCATTCAGAAGTTGCGAAAGTAAATGACCACGTATCGTCACTGCCGATGCAGGTAGAAGCGCACCTCGGCAGCAGCCGTTTTGTTCATCTAACACCTTGGAGGAAGAAACCAGTTAAGGTGCCGCTGTGTATTCAGCGATAAGTGGGTGTATATTGGACGGCAGCTGTGTTGCACATATGCCCTCAGATCTTCTCTGCTTGTTCCACCATCCAGTTTATTCCTCCATGCTTTGAGGGTATTATTTCGAAACAAAATTTACAGATGTGGTAGACTCCATTCAGGTCATCCATATGTGTGAAATACTCTTATTTACCTCAAATTCAAACATATATCAATATTTATTGCACAGCAATTTCTCATTATTACAGGCACAGTGTCATAAAGTGGAAAATTTAGAAAGATGGACTGGTTCAATTTGCTGAGGTGAATGATACACTATTTTCTGTTCATTTTTTTTCATCTTATGCAATCGTTTTGACGCAATTCTTTTCTCATGGCACATAGATATATGCATTCAATGGATTACTGGAGCTTTTGTGTTTTTTAACGCATGGATGTGCTTTTGTGTTTTTTAACGCATGGATGTGGCACTCACGGGAAGAGCTGCATGAAGCATATCGCCAAAACTGCCGGAAAAGAACCTGAGGCCATTTAACTCATTCACTGCCAATTTCGAAAGAGTCGATGTGCTTTGACCTGACTTAACCTTACTGATTCATATTCTTTTTGACCTCTCATTCAGGCACCAGCATGCCTTCCGTGTTAGAGACCATGAATAACACAGACCAATGGCCTTCAGTGGCACATATTACGTTCAAAAGTGTCCCGAGAATGCTCTTTACTAAGATAAAACTTTGCATTGCAAACGTTTGAGACATGCTTGAATGGTTGTCACGGTAGTTCAGTTATGATGCAATTACGTCTCGGGAAACAAGTATAAAAATGCCAAAGATGAAACAGCACATATAAAGATTACGCCAGATCCAGCACTGTTAGCAGTCCTGATGACTTGAATATGGCATCCGTAAGCTTGATTTGTTTATTGACATTAACTAATCATTTTACAGGTGTTTTACTTCGTGATGTAGTCGTAGTAAAATAAAAACTTCTACTGATAGGGCGCTATTGTCTTAACAAAACTATTCATTTATAGCATTTCATGGCTGCTTATGTTCACGTGGTCGCCTCATTGACTCTCTGTGCCGTGGACCAAAATTGGCAACAGATGCCATTTTAACTTAGATTTTATGATATTTGGACCTGTACTTTTTTCTAAAAAGTCAAAAAGGCACCACATTCAAATACGTTTGCATTCATATGTGGATAAACTGAGCCAAATGGTTCTATATATGTAAATATCTGTTTGAGAGTACCTGATATGAAAATATGCATACTAATATGTATCTGCACTATATATTTTAGGCGAGTAACATGCTTTTTCCTTTGGGAAGAACCCTTTCTGAGGGAGACATTATCGAAGTCAGAGGAGCTGTCCATTCAGGCAATCCCAACAGGTAAAAGATATTTCATTTTGTTAAATTTGGGTAGTAGATCTTTGATATGATTGGTTTAATGCTACCATGTGACCAGCTCTTAGAAATGGACTATTCCATGCTTCTATTCGATGTGCAAGACAAAAATCTAAAGACCATTGCCCAGACTATTATTTCAAACTCAGGTTGTTTCATCTAAATGTTGCGATGTTTTTGTATTAAATTAGTATACTGGGTCCTAACTTAAGTGGTGGCAACACCACTCTGACTGCTATTGTTACTTGGATACTGTTAATTGAAGTGTGGCTTTAAAACATGGAATTGTTGGTTTCCATATATATGTTACATTTTATTCGAAATTTTATGTATACCCTCGAGATGATGGTGTCCCAGCCTGACTATTGGCCTCGACGTATGGTCGCAGGCATAGTCAAGCTGGGACACCATCACTTCTGGTACATGGAATTAGACTGTTGCCCAGTAAAACAGGCTGTATTTGATAAATATCATTTTTCATCACACGTCGATGGCAATGTTAAAGCATAAACAAAAAAATCTGATCCATCGAAATTGAAAAGATATATTAATGATAAATTTCTACGTCAGCATGTTTTTAAGGTATGAATGCATCATGTCAAGTAGCTGTGACAATATACCCTGGATACGATTTGTCTAACACGTGGGGCACTGTCAGGGAGGTCCTAAAATTCAATGATCCAATAGTGTTGACTCCAAAAAATCCAAACTCCTTTATAAAATTGCAGGATATCCTAACACATTTTTTTTCAAATTACGATAATATTTTTAAAAAAATTCAATGATCTTTTATCCTAAAAGAGACAAAAAATCAAACAATCTATATTTGGAAATACAAATAATCCAATCATCCCTTTAAAAAGGACCAGAAATACAATAATAATAAAAAACAGGGCCCGCATGTCCAAAACGAATGGAAAATTAAAGTCAAAGTAACAGTTTCTGAATTTTTATGTATTTTACGGTAGTTACAAAAAAGTGTTATTTACGTTTCCTATGACAAAACTCCTAAAAAAGAACATTGAAGACCCTGCATTACATCTGTACTTTATTTCGAGCTGCGTGCCACGTTTGGCTCCAAACGCCACCAAGAAAGGTGCAATTGGACCTACCCTGTGGTGCAAGATCGAGGGACCAAGACATTCACCGCTTTAGTCTGTAATGAGCTTCTATTGTTCCTGGAGGTGTCACAATGGAAACTCCATCTCCTTTCATGTGGAGTATTTTACAATTGCAGACAAAAATAGTTATTCTTTATCGTGGTATTAGTTGTGAAATACTCGCATGAAGGTAGTCATACAAAAGTCCTGTAGGTGACGTTTACAACAAAAAGTATTCTTTTTCGCTGTTTATTGATAAACTGCTGCTTTTATCTTTCAAGATTTAATATCAATCTGCAGCGGGGAAGCGATGATCCCTCTCCAAACCTAATTGTTCAATTCAACCCTAAATTTCATGCAAATAAAGTGATCAGACGTAACAAAGCTTACGGTCTCTGGCGGTCACCAGACGACAGGAGCGGTGGATTTCCGTTCCAGGTCGGCAAAGGATTCGTAATCGAAGTTAAGGTGCTTGGGGATAAGAAACTGCAGGTAATATGACATAGTAAGGATGTAGCAGGCATGATCAAAATATAAAATAAGCTTCAAGGGTGAATCAAAATATAAAGACACAGACTTTCTTATATTATTGATACGATTTGAAAAAGGTATACTTGATTTAGTCATTGTATAAGATTGGTCAGAGACAAAGGGGCAAAGTTTACACTTTTTAATGTATAAAACACACTACATACACATATTTTCATGCAAGAAAAAAATGCAAAGAAGGGAAAAGCCGCCTGCAATGCATATATGGCACAAATGTTTGCCAACCAATCCTAAAATATATTTTTTTTTGCTTTCAAATGACACACATCTCCCAAAGACATGAGGTTTTTTCACATATGGTGCTATTTTGCCGTCAAATAAGATTTTCAAGTCCATAGGAAGAAAAATGAAACAAGTCCAGAGCCAACGTGATTCAATAAAAGTTCTGTAGGTGCCTTTTACTATATATTTGGTCTGCCTCACTCTGTTGCAGGTAAGTGGGTCGAATGACGTTTGTAATAGACTTCAGTGAATATCATTTGGTGAGGCTCTGTTATTTTAAGAAGCCATATGCCATACCAATTTTGGTATGTTGAGGTTGCAAGCTCTTGTATCGCTTTTGAAAACAAACAATAATTACTGAACGTTTAGAAATATGTTTTCTTTCTGAATGTTACAACGATTACTTAGTAATGGTGGTTGCCATGCATGACTAACTGAAAAAGTACTGTCCTAAAAAGGAACTTACAGAAAGTTTTTGATGAAGAGTTCACACTAAAAGGCCCGAACATCCAGGAAAATGTGTCACAGTCTTGCGGGAAGTAATGGCAGTAAATTGGATAATTATACTATGTATACTGGTCCCATTCGACCCCCATCTGCAGTCTGATGATGGTTTTTAGGGCCCAAAATGCAAATGCCATTCAACTGATCTAGATAGTTCAAGCCATTTGCAACTCTCCAGGCAGTAATTTGATGTAACTTTTTTGTAAAGTTACCGTAGCTGCTTAAGAAACTACCACAGCTTGCAGATAAGTCAGTATGTTGTTCAACCTGCACAGAAACTACAGCAATGACTATGAACCGACCAAAAAAGAGCCAAAGTTGGCATGAATGTTGCAAAATTCATGCAAGTTAGCAAATGAGGAAGGTAGCCCAACCTTAGAGTGACGTCTGTCTGCCTCAAACCATAACAAATTTCGACTTTGTGTCGTTGTTTCAGTTCAGTGCCTCAACCTTGCGGTGATTTTTTTCTGCTCATGACAAAACATGACCTCAAACATCTTTTGTTGTTTCAGTTCGATGTTTCTGGTGAAGGAGGACAGGAAACATTTATATACAACACTTACACATCTGTCCGGGACGTGGATCACTTTAGCTGCCACGGAGATGCTACCTTAACAGCTGTATTTCTTATCAAGAAATTCTATGTAAGTTCATAACTCAGTGTTGTTGCCTGGTCCTACAAAATTCTCTCTCGCTCAACCACCATAAGCCTAAGTGTAAATATTGGGGTTGGGTGATTCTTGTGATGAGTCATTTCATATGTCCATACGAAAGTCTATAGGCGATCATTCTTTAAGTTAACATCCAGTCACAGGATGAGTCAGCATCCTTATGACAACCTTAATCAATATGTTAATGTATTCTATATAAAACACAACACTTCCATTTAATCTATACAATCCACACATTAAACTCCATATCATTTTAATCTATGTCTGTTCCAGTCACTTCCCATCAATAACATATAACTTCACAGATTTTGAAAAATGAAAAAAAAAAAAAAATACAAAACGACCTAGAACAGTTACTTTTCAGCAGGTACCATTCAGAACATATTTCCGAGTTAAAAACCAAGATGTTTATCCCAAATAGTTTCTCGTTGTTTCCGGATAGTATGCAATCATGATACCCAACATCACACAATGATAAACAAAACAAAACAAAACAAAACATTAGTAAATGGAACAGGCAACGTCCGCAGCACGGAAGCAATGTTTACAGGCAACACATGAACCTAGTCAAAAGAAGTGGGCTAATATAGAAAAGGTTTTGGTAAAACGTAAAAAGGTTTAATGGTGATATTCTTGAGAAGGAGTGGCAACCTTAACCTGTTCAGACAACAATTTAAAATGGATGCGTTTGGCTCATTGGTAAGTTGCAAATGTGAAATCCTGCTTTTATGTTATTTGGGGTATGCCACTGAGCAATGTGCAATTGGGTGTTACACTACACACTATATTAATCATATCTGTTATGATCAATTTTGGATGGAAGAATCAATTTCACATAAAACCAAGGAAAACATCAGCAGTCTAGTCACATTTTATATAATGATAATGATAATAATAATAATTGCTTTCTTTGGCATCAGTAAGGTCATTCTGCACATCCCTTGTGAAGAAAAGCATGCAGTTGTTAGCAGTCTTCTATACAGTTATCGGAAAAATGTTGCTATTAACAAGAAACGCAAGTTAAAATATTAAAGTGGACGACAATTCATATGCGGACGTTTATTGATGATTTACCTGGGAAAATATTACATCTTATATGTTAAACCAATCATACTGATTTAGTAAGACATTATTGAGTGTAGAATCCTTGAAAGATACATTTTCTGTCTATGGTGATCTTATAGATATGTTGTGAAAAGCTCTCATGATTGTGACATTTATGATTTAAGTATTATACTATTCATATATTCTCTATCTCTCTCCTCTCCCACTCTCTCTGTCATTATATATATATATATATATATATATATATATATATATATATATATATATATATATATATATATATATATATATGAGTGTGTATGTGTGTGACACATTTATTTCATTGTTATATTATTTCTGCAGTAACTCCCAACTTGTGTGCCACGTCTAGGTGAAAAAATGCAGTACAAAAGATCTTATTGGGCTTCAGATATTTCCTTCATGGTGTTGGTGGCACAGTCAAACATGACATTAACTGAAGGAAAAACACAGATATTGTTGCAGTCATTCGCATATGCCTACTGAAACAAAAACAGCGGACTGCCTACAATTTTTAGCATCAAGATTGAAAAAAGGCCTGGTTTTTGTGTCTTTTCTGCATGAGGCACATAAATTCATGAATATTGTGTAGTTAATAAATATTATTGTGGTTAAATGGTGTTTGTTTTGTTTTGGAAAAAATTAATAAGTAGACAAAAACCAAGACTGTTGCCTTGATTATGTTTTAGAATATACAAGGAATTGTTTCGATAAAAAGAATCTTTTTATAAATGTATACTGCTGCACATACTGCCAGTTCTTGATTCATTCAATGGAGGATTTCATTTTTGGTTCTCAGGCAAACTATGTTTGTCTTTCTCCAGTCGACACATGATTTTTGGCAGGTCAGGGGATATGGAAGTATGGCCCTGATTAGTTTTTTGGGGTTTTTTTTTGCGCCTGTCAGCTAGTGATTGCGATCATAGATATCTGCAAACTGATGATGATACCAGCATTTTCCTCTTAAGTGAGTCGGTGACAAGTCAACATTGTTTCAGCATTTTATAATTTCAAGCATGGTATGGAGAAAGTTAAGGCAAGCTCCTGTCTTTCTTCTTTTTTTTTACTTTGGCTGGACCCCTCCTTTAATCACTTGATGACCAAAACTACTTCCGCCTATCTGCAGCTAATTCAAAGTTTCTTTCAGGTAGGGCAACTAAAATTTTCATAATTTCCCTGCAAAAGCTGGTATAAACTTGGCCACCAAAAACACCATATGTAGTATTAAACTCTTGGCTTATGTAATTGAGTTTGATAATTGGCTTGCAACTTCCCCACGTTCTTTTTGAATCATTTTTATTTTAATTTTATAATTTCTTATCTTATTTTTATCTATTTTTATCATTTATATGAAATACCTATGTTAAAGAACTTAATTTTTTTCAAGAGAGTGTCACCATGGTATAAAATACAAGATGTAAGATAGAAACGGGTGGCTTATATGATAGCAATTACAAAAAAAAATATGAGTTTCCTAGACCATAATTATTTTATTGTTGAAATTGACAGAAACACATTGTATTGTAATCTTGATGATATTACCTTCTACATGTACATGTATTACACTACTCTGGTCAACTAAATGAATTGAATCTATAATCTTAAATCTTCTGTCATTAATCTTTGGATCAATATTGGAATCAGACTTCTGTCTTGAGTCTCTAAAGGCATGGTGTAGATCAAAGAATCAACATAAAGTGTAGAATTATTGTGTATGAAGCTTGCTTGTGTAGTGCAACAGCAAATCAGATCTTAAATATCAAAGCTTCCCTTTATTTTGCCGCTTTTAGCTGAGTGTTCGTAAATTTCAGTAATGTTTGGATAATTACTTAAAGGGGATACATGCAAAATATGGCTGTGATCTATTTTACATGAGCAACCGGTTTTGTCTCCCTAACTATTGATGGACTTGCTGTCAGGATGACGAGGGTAGAAATTGACCTGCTGTGACTCTGGTAAATTTCTGCTGAGATTAAACCGAGCTAATGCAAAATTTTATTAGCGATTTAAAACAAAGAAAAGCATACTGAAGCAAACCATAGGAAAAGAGGCAAAACAAAACAGAAACAAAATGATAGTATGGGCCGTAGAGATACATGTACACTTCTCCTGTACATGTGGAAGGTTTGTAAATACTGAGATTTAGAATGTATTCATGTGGTGATTCCATACTTCATAATTACGGATCGCTATAGCTAATACATTAATACACGCATTACATGTAAAACCATAACATGCAGATAAGCACAATTCCTGCCTTTCATTTGATATTTCTACAGAAAACAGGATTAATAGCATCTTTAGATTTAACTAAGTGTTTCAAATGTGTTTTGAATTAGAAAGCTTTGTGTGTAATATGCGTTACAAGAAAAAAAATGCAAACATGTAGATAAGCGCTCTTCCTGCTTTTCATTTAATATTTACACACAAAAAAAATAGGATTGATAGCATCTTTAGATTTAACTATGTGTTTCAAATGTATTTTGAATGAGAAAGTTTTATTTGTAATGTGCATTATTGCATGGGAGTCCGTAATGAAAAACAAGCCAACCATGTGTCAACAGCTGATTCTAAAGGCTGCCAGCAAGATGGCTGCTTTGTGCTACTTTTGCATTAAAAAAAAGCTTAATTTCATTATGTTGTACATTTTACCTATGGACTTTCTGTTAAAGAATATTTCATTGATGTTTTATTTGTACAGTGTCGCGCAATTCAGCAAAACAAACGGAAATTAGAGTACAACGAAAAAAAGAGAATTTAACTGAAAATAGAATTATCTGAAGGCATGAGCCTTCTGTGAAAGGATTATTTCATTGAAGTTATTTTTGTACAGTTTTGTACAATTGAGCAAATAAAGGGAAATAAAAGTACAACGAAATAAAGAGAATTAAAGTAAAATGGAATTATCTGAAGCATAAGGGGATCATTTTACCGCTTGATCTCTGCATGCCTGCATAAAGACATGGTACTGCTTAGTGCATTTAAGAGGGCATCATTGTAGAATAAACGGACCATAGGATGATGGAAAGATAAGAGTCTCATTCAAATTGTATGGAAAGAATGAATGTGCAGTTAAGTACTGCACAAACGGATGAGGGTAACAGGGGTTCATAAAAAAAAGCAAATGTACTACCTATTAATCTTTCTAAAACTATGAGCAACAATATCCAGGTGACAGATGTGAAAGAACCACCATGCAAAATGGTATCATTTTGTGATGTATCAATTTCGGCAAAACATGTTGTAATCCTCCATTCCCTGTGATATGCCATTGAACCAACATACACAGTGGCATCATCCTTATAGACCACCTGAAGCACTGACTCATCTGGTTTCAAAAGGATATAGCACACATATTGCAAATATGCAAACTGATTGAAGAAAATATTAGGAATTTTTTAAAATGGGCAAAATTGTTTCTATACAAACATTTTATGCCAGCTCTGTCATAGTTTTTCAATTTTTTTTTCTATTGTAATACCACTTGGCTAGAAAAATATTACTCTGATAACCATATTTTCTTGTCTTAATATTCATGCTGATGCATTATTTTCAAACATTAAAATTGTGATCAATTTTGTTGTAAAGTGGTCAACATTTTTATAGAGAGGCGTGACTTGTGTGGGATTGAAGCGGCCAAGAAATTTTGATTGTTTAATCGCAGTGTTGAATATGCTGTCTAAGGGTAAAAATGGCATGGATACTGTGGATATCATATATATTTTCAATTCTTCTCAGTCCTTGAAAAGGTTGTATTACTATCCTGAGCCAACAGCCTTCTGTGGTGTTCCCTGTGTTGGTAGCAGCCAGTTTGCACCAAGAAAAGCTGTTAAACATCGACACCTTATCCTGTGAAATCTGATAAAACATTTTCATCTTTATTATTTTGAAAAAGAACAATATTAAAGAAAATGAATGAAGCAGATGTCCTTTGAAATTACCAGTTGCTGTGGACAGGCCAGATCGGGAAACGGTAAAAGTTAGTATGTGCGTAGAGTCATGTTCCAGATCACCAATTTTTCCTAGTGGACCAATCAGCAGAGGTTATAGAATCTGTTTACATCTCTTGTATGTCCATCGCTTCATCTGCTACTTATTACAATTATTATGTCGAGTATCCTCAAATTTTAGGATTTGTGATCTGCTCTGCATGTTTTCAAGGTGTACTTCTCACTGCAAGATAAAATGTAAGACACTACATTTAAAAATTTCATAAAATGAACAAAGGTTAACAGAATAAAAAACAAAACAGAAGAAACCAAAGCAAATAACAAAACAAAAAAATGAAACAAAAGGAAAAAAACTAAAAAACAAAAAGACGAAAATCAAACAAAAAACAAAAAACCTTTTTCCCCAAAACCTCGTCTGACAGGTTGTTTACTCATTAACGTGGTGTTAGCTTAGTTGGTAGATTTTTTTTGGTTTTGGCCATCATGTACATGTGACATACCATTCAGAATTGTTGTCTTTATTTTTATGTGTAGGCCATTTTAAACTTCTCTGGGCAGCTGTTTCAATTTCTATGAAATCATATCAAAATGTACTTTTCCTACATGAAATAGTGGTTGTTTTAATAGTTTACACTGGGTTACTTGACTTTATATAGTTTTCATCTTGGCTTTCAGGTGTTTTCAGATTCACGTATTTTGTGATCTTGTTCGTTTGAATGATATTCAGCTTTTCTATGGGTTGCTGCTCATTTCGTTTTTTTTTTTTCAATCTTGTCAGATTAATCATTTCAGTCACATGTATATTCAACAGACAGCATCATTATAGCTGTGTTTCTTAGAAAGTAAATTGTGTGATATGATCATCAATCTCATTCTCACACAATGGGTTTTTACTCTGTCTTCATGTTGGTTTAAAGGTGTATGAAAATTCCCGATTTTAATTAACGTTTTGCTTCAGAGAGAGATTTGGTAGATGTGTCGACAATAATCCAGATTACCGGAAGTTACAGCCTGGATATCCCTAATTTAGGGTATATTGAGATGCCTATAAGTATTGCAGGGGGGCAATACTGGTATGAGTTTCTTAGTTGTTAAGTATCCTGTCAATTTCACCATGATGAAATGCAAAAACCAAGCTACTGGAGTCACTGGTTCAAATGTTTTGACAGATGTGAGTGAACATAAAGGACCAAGTTATCAGTCTATTAAAGATGACTGGACTTTGGGGCCTCTTCTTGCCTTATATGGGGAGACAAGACTTGACAGTTTTTACTCCCAGAAGTCAAGTTTGCATAGCCAATAAAAAACCACTTCTCATTCTTGCTCGTTCATGTTGAGTACTTCAAGCAGTAGTGCCTCAAGCTAAAAGTAGAGCGAGTCATTTTGCAGTATTGGAAGAGTCTATGTCATTCACTGGTCCAACCGGATTCGATGTAGCACCAGCTCTTGTCAGTGTGACTGATAATGGTCAGATTCCAGTCCAAATAGCAAATTTTAGTGGCAAAGACTGCTTTCTATCACCAAAGTGTATTTTTCAATTCCATGCACTGGTATGCATGGAACTGGAGGTGCAGGTTTCAGAGATGCAAGATGGTGAAGTCTTTATAGATGAAGCTTGCACTAAACAGTTGCCTGCTATAGAGGTACTGACAAACATAATACACATTGGTGATGGGTTAAGCAATGAACAGCAAAATCAGTTGAAACAGGTTCTTGGGGAATATCAGCATACATTCAATCATGATGATGATGATGACGTAGGATTCTGTCCTAAAATAAAGCACAGAATTGGAACAAAAGATTCTATTCCCGTGAAAGTAGCTCACCGTTGGATCCCTCCAAATCAATGGCCAGAGGTCAGGAGTTATCTAAAGCAATCACTCAAGTGCGGCATCAATAAAAAATCTTCGAGCCTATATGCTTCACTGGTAGTTCTCATCTGGAAGAAGGACAACACACTCCAGTTGTGTGTGGACTACCAGTCCTTAAGTGCAAAAATGTATAAAGATGCATTTCCATGAACTCGCATTCAAGATTCTCTTGATGCCATCAATGTGCCAAATATTTCTGATCTAGATCTAGCCCATGGCTATTATCAATTGCTTGTTGCTCTGGAAGACACAGAGAAAACTGCCTTCAGGATAGGGACTGATGGCTAGTATGAATACAAGCGTATGGCCTTTAGGCAATGTGCAATTCTGGCAACATTTTCATGCTAAATGGATGAGATGTTTGGTGACCTAAATTTCCAGCAAATTCTTGTATATCTTGATAATCTTCTGATTTACAGTTCTATGTTTGAACAAACCTTAGAGAGAATAAAATGTGTCCTAAGCCATTCAGCAGAGAACAACTTGCGACTAAAAGCATAGAAATCTTACCTGTTCAAAGAGAAGGTCTCTTACCTTGGAAGCATCTTTTCTCATGCTGGATTGCAACCTGACCCTGATAAAGTCAAAGCAAATGGGTGACTGGCCTGTGCCTTTAACACAGAAAAATTTACGTGGATTTTTGGGGTTAGCCAGTTATTACCAGCAATTTGTTCCCAATTTTGTACAAATAGCAGCACCATTATTTGTTCTGGTAGGAAATCCCGGTAAAGGAAGGGTAAAGGAGAGAAAACATTGCCCATAAATCCTTGAAAGTAATGTATTCCAGAACTTTGGAATAAAGAATGTAGGAAATCTTTTGAGGACTTAAAAGAGAAGTTAATGATGTCACCAATTTTTGGCTATCCCAAATTCAATCTATCTTATATAATTGGGATAGACTCGAGTATGGATGGTTCGAGTATGGATGGTAATGGTGCTGTGCTCTCTCAAAAACAAGGCAAATGTCTTATGGTTATGCTTCTCATAGTCACAGATCCCATGAAAAAACGTGGAGAATTATAGTCTTTTTAAATTTGAACTACTTTGCTTAAAGCGGGATGTGACCAAAAAATTCAGAGATTATCTTCTAGGATCTTATTTTGTTATATACACAAACAAAAATCCCCTCATATACATTAACAACTCTGCAAAACTTGGTGCAACAGTAATGCGCTGTGTATCTGAACTGGCCATATTTGAGTATTCTTTCCAGTATCAAAGTGCAAAAGCAAATTACAATACAGATTCCTTGAGTCGCTAATCAAATCATAGCAAAGAGTCTGAATCACATAGATTTGAGGAAATAAGCTCACAAATGCTGCAGGAGCAAAAGGAGTCCAATGCTGTGACAGTATGACTCAGCGTACACCAGGCCTTCCTCAAGTCTCTTCCTCAGTGTTCACTACAGGAGGTTCAAATTTGATCTGCTTTCTCTGCAATGACTTGCACTTCCAGTTTACCTAGAATGCCACAACAGGAAATTGCAAGGATGCACAGTAATGACTCTGACATCAAGCTGGCTATAAAATTCCTGCAGTCAGGAACTCGACCTTCTATAAGAGAACTCATGCATGAGTCCAAACCCACATCTAAAATATTACATAATTTGCACTGCATTCATGAAAATCAGAATAGTGCACTCTACAGAATGGCAGAAGAAGCTGGTCAACAGGTGGAAGAGCTTGTAGTGCCAACGTCAATGAGGAAAATGGTACTTGAATCATTACATGATGCTTTGAGGCATCAGGGTCTTGCCAAAACATTGAGTTTAGCATGCTCCAGATGCTATTGGCCCTATATGAGTAAGGACGTACAGGAATATTGCCACAATTGTTGCCAGTGCATGCTAGGTAAATCAGGCAAGTCCATTAAGCCTACCATGGGGTCCCTATTGGCTAGCAAGGCATTTGAAATTATAGCAATAGATTTTGCTATGCTGGAACCTAGCAGCAACAACTTGGAAAATGTCCTAATCATTACAGGCATATTCACTAAATACACTAAAGCAATTCCTACAAAAGATCAAAAATCCAAAACAGTGGGAAAGATTGTGATAAAAGATTAGTTTTTCTGCTTTGGAACTCCCAGGTGTATCCATAGCAACCAAGATTGTAACTTTGAAAGTGACCAGGTCCAAGAACACTATGGCTTGTATCCAATAAAGAAAAGCCATACTAAACTGTATCACCCAAAAGGTAATGGGCTGCATGAGCGGTTCAACAGAACCCCCAATGATAGACTCTGCACTCTTTCTTTTGAAAAGAAGTGCAAATGGCCCAAGTATCTTCCGAAAATTGTTTACAGTTATAACTGTACTCCTTTCTCCTCACCTGGCTACTCCCCACACTTTTTTTTTCTTTGAAAGGACACACCTTGCGGTGGATTACCTTCTGCAGCTGGGTAATGCAGACAGTGAAGGTATTGTTTATGAATGGCCCAAGGGGCATTGCCTTAGGCTACTACATGTGTTTTCTCATGCAAAACATAATATGGAAACAGAAGCTAAGCGACATCAAGCTTTTCATAACAAAACTGCCATCAACACTACTCTTTAAATTAGGGGCAAGAGTCTTCTTTAAAAATAGGGCTATAAGAGGTCACAACAAAATTCAACATGTATTGGATGCAACACCCTATCAGTTGATTGATCGTCCTGATCTATATGGAAATGTCTACACAGTTCAGCCTCTGGAAGGAAAAGGCCCTACTAAAACTGTCACTTGCAGTGAAGCTTTTAGATTCCCATGGCCTAGTACATAGGTCCAATCCAACTGATTTGAAACAGAAACCAGTCCAACTTTGGTTGCCAGTCCAACAGTTGGAAGTGGAAGCAGTTGTCCCTAGCAGTAAGTTTTCAGACTCAGAGGATGGTGAGTGGATATTTGTCCCATCTATGAGTGTAGAACCTAATCAATCTGTTCCACCGCCAGTATCTGCAGCTGCTTTGGAAAAAGCAGGGGAGCAGAGTGATGTGGGAGGGGAACCCCAGATAGCTGGTGTACTAGCCACAGGTAATGAACCACAGGTAGAACCTCCAGTTGTCCCACAGTATAACCAAAGGTATAATGCTGGACAGCACAGTAATTTACGTCATGAGCCTCGACCAGTACTTAAAAATGAGACTGTATCTGTGCCTGTAGTCTCAGAGAGTACAAGCTCAGTGGACTGTGTGCTTTCAAATATAAGCCACACTTAACTGTTAATGGTCCAGCTTCTGCTACATCAAAATAATGCTCAAAAGTAAAGTGATGGTGTGTCGAACCAAGACTATGTAAATAAATGCACAGCTCACAATGTGACCAATTGTGGGTCACATTGTGGACATGTTCGTTGTGTTGTAATTGCAGGGATACAGAATTATGAATTTGTTATTGACATGTTATTACTAAATACCAAAGTGTTCCTGAATGGGTATACCAGCTATTAATCTATGCTAATTAATCTATAACAGTATAGGTTATTGATATGTCAGCTCCACCAGGGGAAAATGTAACAGGCCAAAGCTTTGAAGTATTTTACTGGTGCTGACATCTGGTGGAGTAAGCAACCATTAGATAGTTGATTGTTGCAGAATGTAGTGCTGCCACTGGTGGTCATTTATTTGCAAGCAAAATGTGATCCAGGAGGATAGAGAGGTGCTGTGTTTTACCTTTCTTGTCATATGACACTGAACAGACAAGACATGCTCATCTGATCTCTCTCCACCAATGTTGAAAAGGTCGGAAAATTTTCTATGCAGTTTTGACATATGGGTCCCTAAAGTATAGTGTAGTGTCCTAACAATGCTGGTATGCAAATTGAGAAAATGTAAGTGTAATTTACCAGTTGAAAGGAGATTTATTTGTGTCCAAATTTCAGGATGTGGGCATATGCTTTGCCAATGGTGCATTTCTTATTTGAGCATAAGTAGGTGTGGTTTGGTGTGAGGAATTGTGTTCCATAGAAGAATATTCTAAGTCTAATTAATTATTTTTTTACAAGTTGGAAGTATATTGATATCATGGAGAGGTACATATGTATTTTATGGTTGCTTACCTTAGGGAAACCCACACACCCACTCTGACACACTGCACATGCTTGGCTGCATGGTTGCACAAGGCTGCCACAGTGGACATTAGACTGTCTGTGGTGACTTATTACTGTCACTGCTGGCATGGTTTCTTCCCCAGGTAAAAAGGAGGGAATATGCAAACACGTAATGGTTCTGAGGTATTGTTGAATAAACTTGTCACATGTATCTTATAATGAAATTAATATTTGTGTTCATGTAAACTAGTCCTGTGTGTAACACACATGCAACTAAGATAATACAGTGTTGCCAAGTATAAATCCAGGAACTGGTCAGTCCACTGGCATGCCAGTGTGTGTTTACATTCTCTGCAAATGCTTTGGGTAGTTAGGTCATTAATATGGATAAAGGTGCCAATCATGCTATATTAACACCATTAACAGACTTATAATATAATGTGATCTGGTCATTGAGTAAATTATGAAGATTGCACACTATTAGTTCCTTATTTCCAAAACTGCCAAGATGCATGTTTACACAATGCACATGCATATGGTCATGCATTTCTGCTCTTTAGGGTAAGCTTACATGACCATTGTTGTTATTGTTTATAGTTATGGTTTGATCTGTTATCAGTTATTGTTACTTTGAAGTTCTAGAATATCAACTTGTGAGTATTATGTTTGTGTTGTAATGGTTCACTTTCTCATGATGTACATACAGATGTTGTTGTACTGAATATTTCTAGGACTCATGCACTGGAAATTATATTTGCAATTACGAATTACGTGATGTCAGAAACAGTTATTAAGATTTTGGCTGTTGTACTGCAGGATGGCATTGTATATGCCCTGCGTTAAAAAGGGACAGGTATAAATGCTAGTAGGGTAATTTCCTACATTTTTAGCCTGTAATTTGGAATGCAGTACTTTGCCTGTTGGTGAAGTAAGACAAGTTACAAGTGACCTTAACTGTGAACATACTGTAAAAGTACTTGGATTAAACATAGGCATACCAGAGGAAGGAGGTACTTTGTGATGAATAGCAGTTATGGTCGAAGGTGAACTTATTATAATGCTGTGATCTAATTGTATTCATGATTTCGCAGGGTCATCAAGGGTTAAATAGAATTACAATATCCAACCATGGACGTCTTTGTGTTTGGGTTTGCCACATTTTGATATCTTTACCACTCATAACATCTTTGGCCACTCCAACTCCAACATCCAAGGCCTCTCGTCCTATGGTTTTGGTGGCAGATTTCGAAACTGGGGCTGCAGATGTGAAGAGGCCGCAAAAATGCTGCCAATACCATGCCCCCTTTGTAGTCCACAACCTTTGTAAACTGGAGTCCCATGACTAGCCTAACTGATGTAGTAATTTTTGTAGACATTGTCAGCAGGGGCAACATTCTCAGCACATTTTCATTTCATCATTTCATGCCAGCAATCTTCGTCTTTTAGGCCGAAAATGGAGCAAAACAATTGCTTGACCTCTATAAGATAAGATTGGATGACTGGTCTTAGATGCCATTTTCATGGCTATGACACCAAATCTGTTAGTTTTTACAGGTTCATAAAGTGGGGCATTGTAAGTAGTCTGGCAACCATGTTTCCCTGCAACTCACAGAATTGAAGCCAAAGTATCTCTAATCACTGTATGGTCAACCACATCTGTATACACATATACGGAGTGTAATCCTGCATCCAAATCTATTTCGTATGAAGCTTCAGTGTGCAGGGGTAGTTTGATAAATTCAGTGCTAGAGCCGAATTTGCATTGCCCAAATCCAAGGACTTGACAAAGCTGTCTACTCAAAATTCCCAGCTCTACATATGGCAATGCCATCTTTATTGTCATCTTGTGTGTCTTTGTTTAATGTAAAGCTGATACCATGATCTGCACAAGCATTGTTCAGCAACTTTTTCAAAGCATTTGGGTTTCTGTTATATGACAATTTCTTTAATTTGATTGTTGAAGATGCATTCTGAATACCTGGGATTACTATTTGAGATGGGCATCGGCAGCTGGGATGTCATCCCAGTTATAAGGATATGATATATCTGGCAGACCAACTCCATAAATCCATGTAGTTTTGGAAGCGTAACCTTGAATTCAGTCACAGTAATATCTCGAAAGTACTGCTTTGAACTGTCAGACGGAAGGTCCTGTCAATTTCTTCTCCCTTTAGATCTCTTATATAGTAGACACCTGTTCTAGGTACATATTTCTCGATGACAAAAGCTTCCTCTGTCCATTCAGCCTGATACCCTTTTTTAAATGGTCCCTTGGTATGCACTATATGAACAAAATTACCCATTTTTTGTTTGGTTTACCTTTCCTCTTTTCTTTGTGCAGTGGCGTGTCTTCATACTGCATATCCTGCAGATGATCATCACTGACGTATTCCCTTGCATATCGTGGTGTTGAACCATTCAGTGACGAGTACAGAGAAATGTTGTCGGCAGTCAGCTAGTGTAATATGTACACTCTCTGTTTCATTGTCCATCTTTTTGCTTTACTTTCAACTGGCACCTGGCTCTTTTGCAAGAAGTCGCCTGTTGAGATGGATGTGATATGGAACCAGTCGCCTGGTGTGGTATAGAAATACTTTTTAGCTCCTTCCATATTTTATATGTCTTCAGGTATTCCCGAAAAAGCTGCCTCCTAAGCTGCTATGTCAATATTTTGCACTGCAGTAGTTAGCTGATTATTGATTTCTGACAGTTTTGACAAGTAAGGATTTTTCAATGTATTGACGGGTCTCACAGTTTTGTGTTGAGTTTTGGCTGCTTGTGCAGCAACGACATCCATCAATTTCATCTTTATGATGGTGATCATTTTTCAAATGGGTTTGAAGAGAGAGATTACAAGCATAGCTGCCAATGGAAAAAATGTACAGACATTTTTCCTCCCCTCTGGTTGAGAAATTTTTTCTTTTGTCCTCTTGATGTATGTCTTGCAGATAATTTGCATATTTTGTGCTTATGTTTTGGAAAGCGGTCTTTTTGACTTTTGGAAAGTTTTGCGTTGCCTCTTAGTATGTTGAGCTCACATTCACAAATGGCTATCTATGAAGTCGGGGGGTGCTTTTTGTATCATATTACTTCTCATGCTCAGTGCACATGCATTCAAAGAAGGCAGTATGACAGCATATTGTGTCATTCATCTAGAGAATTTCTTTGTTGCATCCTTCTCTTAGGAACACTTTTCTCTGTGCCATCATGTGTTCTTGAACATAAACACTGTAGGTTGGGAAGCGAAAATGTGTGTGTGGTGTCTAATATTTCAGGGGTGTCAGGTGCACAGTTGAGGAAGAGATAACCATGCCGAGCCTTGCTTGCTTCCTCAAATGCATCCACCACCGCTTGACTTCTATTGGGTTCTGGCTCTCTCCCTAAAGCAGTTATATGCTGTCTGCCTTGCGCATTTTAAAAAAAACCTGCTAAATAGTGAGCATTTTAAATTACATTGCACAAAATATGTTGTTGCCAAACAAGTTCTGAACAATTTACACTATGTTTGTATTTTGGTGGTGAGATTTTTGGTGAACATGTCTAGCACATGCTTGTCCATTTTATCCATCAGGTCATCAACCTCCACCAAGAGGGGTACATTGTCACGTGTATCTCCCAGTCTGTCGAGACCAGTCATTAAATCCACCTTTGGCTGCATGTCTTCACATCCATCTTGCCACACAACTCTTACTGGTGGGGAAATCTATCATGGTTTCCACCCTGTTACCCAAGTGTTTTTACTCATTGGGTTTTCCCATATCAACTTGGACCAGGCATGATAGACGTAAAAGGATGCTTGATCTTGGACTCATATCAGATCCCATATTCCACTCTTTGTAACCCTTAACTGACCAAATTTCAGTTTGAGGATCAATTTATGTCCATAACCCAGAGTGGATATACCATCATCCAAAATGTAGTGCTTATGGTCATACGCAAACAATCTTATTCACTGCTTCAGTCACCAGTTGGTTTTGATAAGAGCATATTATTCTTCCCTTTTTTCTGACATTTGAACCAGGTTTCAGAGTATGGAGGTAATCATCTAAAGTCAGTCTTATGTGACTGATTTACCTACACCTTTCACTTGTTTAGTTTTCTTTCTGTTATGCCTTTTGATCCTGTACATTTTGGCACATAACCCGCAGAATGTAACCATCTTCTGTTCACCACAGTCATCCTTAAATTTAACTACAACTTTCTTGTTCTCGTTGTAGTAAGGAGGGTGATCTGTGGGATAGTTCGACATTTCCAAATTGTGATAAATCTTGCTCATTTCTGAATCCAAATTGTGAGTCTTCACGTGATAAACCAATGAGTCAGTGTCTGTAAACATGGGTTTCAAAGATCAAATTCTGAGCATGTTACAAACTTCTGGTAATGGAACTGGTACATGAGTACCTAAGAAAGGTCTAGGATGGCTTGATCAACTTCGGCAATGTAATTGGTACCTTCAGTTGGGAGTATATTGACCTACCAAAATCCACCTGTTGGAAGCAATTGCATAAGCGAGTGTCAGTTGAGATTGTTAGCATCCAAACATATCATATCACTCTCTTTTTCTTTTGTTTCCACATATGGATGGGTAATCATAGTCACACCTCTTCTTATTCCTTTCTGTTTTATCTGATGCATGTCTATGCCCCACAGTAGATCAAGTCACTCCAAACATCTTCAGAGCAGCATTCCAAGCCAGCATGAGCATAAGCCTCTCCACTAGTACCTTCCCCAGTAAGACTACTGTAGAATGCTTCAATAGGTGGGAGACAGGTCTCTTGGAAACATGCCAGTGAGTTCATGTACTCATAGGGATTGGCTCCCTTGCTTGCCAACGGTTCTTTCTGAAGTCCTTTGAAATATCGTCCCACGTGTTTCAAGTCTTTAACTCCTCCAACTAGTTCATCTAGACTATGATTCAGAAACTGCAATGAATCTATAAAGAGAGTATTTCCCAAGGAAAAAGAGAGGAACTTTTCACAGGTTTGTGGAATGCATTTCACCTCTCCCATGTCGATTTTTCTTAGTGCATCCATCACTAAGTAAGCATTGTATCCTTTCAAGATGTGAATCACCACAGAAATAGTGAATTTGGAGTGGCAAATTTCTGTGTGGTCATCTCCAGCGTCATTCTTTGATTTGTATTCTCTTTTAATCTCAAACTGATGGTCCAACATGTCTCTTCTTTTCTTACCTTTGAAGAAAGCTTGAATATTATAGTGTGTGTGTGCTGCACGTCGATTCTGTTCAGACAAATGTTTATGATCACGCACCTTGTCTGACTGTGTGAATATTGGCTTTTCGCAAAAACAACAAGTCTGTTCTTCCCGAAATTTGTTTTGGTCTTCCTCTGTCATCGTCATAGGCACAGGATCATCCAGTATATTGAGAACTTGGCAAATTTTCAGGTTCAGTTGCTCCAAAAAAGTCTCGACAGCATGGTCTCCCCTATTCAAGCCTGGCTTGTCCTAGGAACATTGAGGTTCCTTTCTGCACACAGTGTACATGCAAAATCCTGAAAGAATGTGGGGGCTCTCTTTCATAGTTTTAATGCCTCGGCTTTCATTGAGTGGAACAATGATAGTCTCAAAATCACAATTCATTACAAAAGGGGCTGGCAATTCTCTCCTATGTTCTTGAATTTACAAACACTGCTTGGTTTTGGCATCTTGATTCTCTGTAGGCAAAATGTTTTGCATGTCAGTTCATGTTCTACTGTATTTTGTTTGTAAAAGGTATTTTTGCAGTAATAACAGAAGTAAATTCTCCCATCTTACTCAATTTCGTGAGAGCTCAGCAAAGACGTATATTTGACCCAAACGTAGAGTCAGTCCTGTAGAAGCAGCAAATCTTTATGTTGTCTCCTGTCTTGGCAGTGACATACATAGAAAATACTGTTTTCCCCTCGAGACCTTCAACATAGATAGACAGCCAAGGATTCAACTTTTCAAACTTGGCAATGTCTGTTATTTTGACTGGGAATGAAATGCCTGTAAAGTCCAGTTCTGTTTGATAGCCAACATACTTGCTCACTCTGTCTGCATTAGTGGACTCAGGGTACAAAGCCAACAAAAGAGACCACATGAAAAAATTTTCATCCTGATTTTCCACATTAATGACAGAATGTGTATACACAATCCACTTTGGGGTGAGAACATATGATTCATCCCTGCTGAATGTAAAGTTACCACTTTTATAGTCAACTCAAGTACTTCTTCTAGGCGCCAGCTAGGGCCCTCATGCACATATTTGTCCACATTGTTGAGCAAGTGGCTGTATGCCTCTTTCACCTTTGCTTCATTGTCATCCAAGGCAAGCATAGTCATTGTTGCACTATAAAAAACTTGAATAGTTTCCATTTTCCTTCCATCAACTGCATTCTGTTTAATCAATGTTTCCCTTAAATTCAAGTGAAATTTAAGAGCTTTTCTGTTCTGTAATCGCTCTTTGAGATGGAAGACTTTGTGATTCAAATGTATATCTCAAAATTCCATGCATGTGTCATTGCTAGCTCCAAAATACTTTGCTGGCAGTGGGCGATGACATCACTTACACTCTCTACCATGTTGACCACACTAATGACAATAATATTGCCCCTCAGCAATTGTACAATTACAGAAATTGCATATATTGAC
Organism: Hermodice carunculata; assembly: GCA_964020975.1. Classification (NCBI taxonomy): domain Eukaryota; kingdom Metazoa; phylum Annelida; class Polychaeta; order Eunicida; family Amphinomidae; genus Hermodice; species Hermodice carunculata. The sequence goes on along the minus strand of OZ026618.1, from coordinate 62,166,110 downwards.
AGAACCTTGAAGAATTTGCCTGCATGAATCACACAACCAGTCATCCAAGCTGGTCAATGGAAACTTTTAAATTCTGAAATAGAGCAAGGCTTTTCCCCAGAACTTAGAAGTTGAAAGGTGGTAAACATGACATTATCTTATTTGTCTTGATTTGGTAAAAATATCTATCAAAATAATGCTAAAATATTATGCATTTTAATGAAAAAAGATGGAAGGTGGTAAAAACATGAAAAGGTGGAAAGAAAAAGGTGAAATGTGTGCCACCTTTGAACTTATAATATGAGGACAACCCTGAGAGCATTTTGAGTTGTCCTGGGTCTAAAATATTTTCCAGAGCAGATATTTAAACACGGCACATGTCAAAAAAATCTGAAAGTGCATATCATAGTAATATGTATAAAAGTCTATTTTATAAAAAATATTGTCTACGAAGATACAAAACTTACACACAGCCCCACTTTCAGCACCAGTTGCTGGGCCATCGAATTCATCATCTGTCACATCTATCGATGGAGTGGGGTCAAGGTCAGCATGCAACAGAAATGACCAAAATATCAATGAGAATTATATGGAAAATAATATTGGAATTAAACTAAAGGGCGTGACCTAATCAAGATACTTTAAAACCAATATCAAAAATAGCATTGCGGTTCCAAAACCATTCAAAGCAGATAGCTTTAATGATTTGTATTAAATTTTATAAATCATATTTGTTTTACTGTTTTAAAGTATAGCGAGACATACACGTCAAAATAATAAAAGGCCTGAGAACGCCCCCTACTAGCTGACCTTTTCAAAAGGGTTGATCAGCTAGGACATTGTGCAGGCCTGGTATATAATTAGGCATGTGTGTGTAGATGCCTATTATAGAGCACTGTAATAGTAGTCAGCCCACATCTAGGGCAGTCGGACTCTTGTACTGTGTGCCACTTGGCTTGTTGAGGTGTGCAATCACAGTCTTACTGTCTTACATGATGAGTATGTGTTTGTGCTCCAATAGATGAAGGAAGTGGAGGAGGCATGTTGCCTCCAATTCCAACCAGTTTATGTGGAGAGCCTTGTCCTGTGTCAACCAAGTGAGAGTCGATGGATGAGAAGAAACCCATTAAGGCCTGCCATTGTCTGACCAATAGAAACTTGTGAGTCATGAATAGAGTTATAATCATCTGAAGATGGTTCCAGCTGTCTTCTGAGGGGCGGTAGATGAAGGAGATCAGGTCCAACTGAGCCCCCAGGAATACAAAGATCTGCTCAGATTCTACAATTGATTTAGGAAAGTTCACAATCAGGCCTAAATTGGGGCATAAATCCAGTATGGCACCCAGATCAGCTGGATACACATAGATGTGGATGGCTCATTTGTGGCAATAGGCCACCACAACCAATGCTGTCCTAGTGAAGACCGAGTAAGATGTCACTTGTCTGCATGAAAGGGGGTTAAACTAGTAAAAAATTGCCCTTGAAGGCAAATTGCAGGAACTTGCAAGAACTCTCCACAATTAGCACATGGAGAACTGCCTCCTCGAAATCGATGGATGTTGTCAATTCCCATGGATGGAGGGCCCAGGACAACGTCCATGGAGACGGAGGGGACCTCTGTGTAATGCTTATGGGTTCACAGGCCTATGCCCTGGCACCATCCTGTGTCCTCCTTGGAAACAAGAAAGAGGAGATTGTAGTCACTGGAAGATCCTGATCACGATCTACAACTGACTCTATGGCATTTTTGGCCAATAGCATCTAGACTGCCTCTAAGAGTGCAGAATGTTTGGATTTCTTCATGGGAGGTGTTAACTTCTCTGGGTTCTGGAGCAAGGTAGGCCTGTAGTGGCCTAAAGGCAGGAGGTACCTGTGTTTTAGATTATCCATGATGAATGTATCATCTGTGATAGACTCCTACCAAGATAAACAAGCAGAAAGGTATCTGCTGACTGGGTGCTCAGAGATGGGAGAGTCTGTGGAGCAAGGCAGCTCTGAGAGAAGTTCTGTGGTAGGCACAATAGAGTCAGGACCCCTAAATTCTTGCGGCATTTATTGGCCTTCTGAGGGGCAAGTGTGGCCTTGGAAAGCTGGCTTTTCCATCCAGAGGGCTATGAATATCCAAATTTTTTAGCCTTAGGAGTAACTGCAGCCAGAGACTGAAGTGACTTGGTCAAGTCACTTAGTGCTTTATCTCAGCAGAGGTACTCCAAATGGGTTCGATGCTGGTGCAGACAATTGACTGCTTTACCTATCTCACCTCCTAACAAAGTTGGCAAGAAGGGAGAGCCAGTGTGGGCAAGGCAAGAAATGAAGGTTGGGAGCTTCTGTTCCGCTGGGAAAGCATCCCTGCACAACAAGCACAAGTTTACTTCTAGTGTACAGGCAAGGCAAAGTTGGTGATCATTTGCTCATGAGTAATCAAAGACATGTGCTATTTTCTAGGAGATGCAGCATGCACATGGTGTGGGGATACAAGAGACATGTTTAATGTTGGTAGCATTGACTATTTAAAGGCTACTTTATAATGTAGACCCCAAGAGAAGGGTACAATCGATTGCCTCTGAACAATGGATGGTACTGGCTACCGATAAATACCCTAGCATGATCTTCAGGACTGAATGAACTGTCAGTGGTGTACAGTTTGCCTCCTAAGCAGACTTTCTTGGGGTGATACACTATGTTGGCCCCCAGCGAAAGTCTGCCCGGCCGTGTCGCAATACCATTTCAAGAGGCAATTAGCAGATCTGGCGATAACGTTGTCAGGCGCCGCTGGGCCAATGATTTGTACTTTGCTTATCGTGAAAGTTGCCTACTGCATTATTAATGAGCTGTGCGTCGTCCAATCAGATGCGAGCAACACGTCACTTCCCACACAGCAGTCAAAATAACTCCACGAGGTCGAGGACCCAAGGGAGTAATCCAATTGACACCTTCTAAAACGTGGTTTACCTGCTTGTGTATCTGTGACTTACTGGAGTAAAAGATGTCAGAATGGAACAGGGTGCTGTGTATTGCGATCGGGAAATGTTCCCGTCGTCACCTTCACCCAGAATACAAGACAACACCCCTAACTTGCTCAATTCTTGCTGATGAGATTTCATTAGACTTACGAGCAGGTTTGGCTGGAATAGGCGTTTTCCGTTTCACCAGGTCAGGTGTTAGTTGGAATATTCGGCTTTTTCCACTGCCTGTTGGTAAAATTACAAAAGTGTCTTTCTTCTCAACAATAACATTAAACAGGGGTTTTCCAAAATAAGATTAAAAAAGGTTTTTCTTAACTTTAAAGATAAATATCAATATGTTCTACAGAAATATCATGTTGATTTATATGAACATATTAATAAGGTATTTTCTGAGTGTCAGTAAAACACATAGAAATATGTTTATGTATTTTAATGTTGTAGCTGAGATTGTTTTACCATGAGCTTGATCAAGCTTTCAATACTGGAACATAAACTTTAGTATAATTACAACAAACATAAACTGAAATAAGGACCCTTTAAGTTCTCAGGCATCATGTTGAACAATACAGGCCTTCTATTTTCTCATCCTTTTGAATATTGTGAAAAAATGTAAGGAAAACTTACTCAGCTGATGTGAGTAATATTTTTGTAACGAATTTTAGGCCTATTGTGCTGTTTTTTCTAGTGATAATGGAACATGGAAGAACTTAACCATGTTTCATAATAAATATAATATTAGCATCAAGTTAAGTTATCCTGTGTTCACGTGGAAAGTTTTTGGTGTTTAAATTCAAATTTTGTCATGTTACGCAATTCTAATGTAAAAATAATAGTCTGACTTAAAATTCTTAATTGTCCTGTCATTGTTTGGATGATGTCTGTGAGCTATGGTCAAGTAATTACCTTTTATAACTGTACATTAACATTAAGGGCTAAATTTGTTTTAGGCCTACGTTAAATGAATGTGAGTGTTTTCCAAAGTGGGAGGATTGGGATCCCTTAAAACTGGTTTAACCCACTACCAATACGTTGGTAACCTGTTCCAAGTCAGGTAGAAGATACTCTCATTCGTTTAAATATCATTACTGTTGGTCATGGTCTTCTGATGACGAACACTGTCTTACTATTTCGTAAATGATCCTGGATCTGACAAGGTTAAACTGGTATTCGGTTTGGTCTCATCACTATCATTGAAAACGGTTATCCACTTCTCTTTTCATGGAACCCTTATATATTTGGTAACAATTTGAACAATCAGGCATTTTCTGCACATATTACAATGCAGTAAGTGTTCCAAGTGTAGTGAAACTGATGTTGTTTTTTATAATTGTCCGATGAATATAGTTTGTTATTGTGAGAGTCATGTCAGGTTGGCTCAAAGTGTTTAATGTACTCTTTCTCTGTCTCTCTCTTGTATAAATAATTAGCATATAAATCAACTGACTGACAAGTTGAACTACGTATGATTAAAAATGAAAAAATTTAAAACTGTTACAGGAAAACAGTTATACTTACAGTTACCTTAGGGAATTTCAAATGATCTCTCTCTCTCTCTCTCTCTCTCTCTCTCTCTCTCTCTCTTCATAAAACCGAATTCTTTCTCTGATAAATGTAGTAGAATTTTACAATAATTAGGACTGTTTTACAATTTGACCTTTTGAACTTTATAGAACCACGAGTTAGATGTACATTATGCTTGGCTGACTTACAGATGACTTACTATGGCATACTACATTTTTGGAAGTCTAAATTATTACCCTAATAATTGACTTATTAGATGATTTGTGGGATTATATGCTTCCTTGAACATTTAAATGTCCTTTCAAAAATACTTCTGGAAACCAACTTGAAATGTGACTGCTATCCTTACAAATTTTGACTATTTTAATGCATTTTTGACGACGTTTTAATGATTTGAGGCATAGTGTCACTTACTTCTGGCTGATGTTTAACATTTGAACCAATGTACTTACTATATTTGGAAATTCAAACACGTTTCCTTTTGAAATACTCTTAGTTTATCTCCTTTAAAACAACATCATGTCTTTAACTACATGCCTAAAACACATCGAATTATATAATCATGTTGTTTAGATTCTTATTGATGGTCATTTTAGGCCTAGAGGGCTTTTCTGATGGATTGATGTTGGTGTTGATGTCGCTTTGTGGACTTGTATGGATGATGATCATTGTTGAGATTGTGGTTGCAAGTAGTACCTTTTTAAATACTGAATTTTATTGACATTTTCAACAAGTTAAGAACCTCCACTTACAAATTCTCTGATGTGCTGCAAATTTTGGTCCCTTTTCATAAATTGTATGGTCCTGTATATGCATGAATGATGCAAATGTTCAAGCAAATTTACTGAAATAGGCCTATAATTTCAAACAAAACTTTTTGCATTCTGTCATGTGAAAACTAGATAAAGTTTTATCCCCCTATGGACCTTTGCACTTACGTTTTGGTCTCTTTTGGGTAAATACGAACTATAAATTTATATTTTTCAGCTATACATACCAAGGAACATTGCCTTTGGTCGGAATTGACTTGGATTTGTTTTGTTAGGACTACGGTTTGGATATGGTAATGACACTGTCTAATTTAAATAATGCTTGCTCCTGGTGTTTGGTTGCCTGATAATTTACTCCCATCTCTTGCTAACAATCCTCAAGAACTTCCCGGAATTTTTTCTTATCCATTTTTTTTCTTTTTTACCTTGACACTGACGCTGTTCATAGGCAGCTAATTTAGTAATCACAACTGGGCTGAGTGCGTAACACAGTTGCCATACATGGCAGAACAGTAGCTGGATCAGGGGTCACATTAAGCTTGCGTCCTGCGTCAAAGACGCAAAATATAAAGAAATGACGGCTGGAAATTAATAAAACATTGTCATTTTGTGTCTCTGTGGACACACGCACAAAAACGCGATGCATTTTGGAAAGAGACAACTGCAAAAATTACCCCAAGCGGTCACGGTCTTTCGTATCGACCATTATCAATCTCCTTCATATTTATTATACTGATGGAATCCTCTGATGTTTGTCTTTCTATGTAACAAGCTCTCTTATTTGCTACGAAAAAATAATCGTGGGGTATCCCTCCAAAACTTTGCCAGAATGGGAATGGATGGATGTCACTTCACCTCATTATAAATGCTGAGAGCACTTCCAGGCTCCTCATTGGGTGGATCAAATTCGTTGTTCCCCATGTGCTTGTCTCATGTCCGCAATGTTGGGAAGGTACAAGTCGTATCAGGCAAAGATTATTAGACTTAGATGTTAAATTTTCAAAACACATTTTCACCAAGAAGATTTCCATCGAGAAAATCTAGACCCAGATAAAGGCATGAGTGAAAATTTATTACGGACGGCAAGGAAAATACGCAAATTAGTCATCGCAAGGTTACACGTGGACGAAGCGAAATTTTGCATTAGCCGCCCTAACAGCGTAACAAGATGTTGTTCATCACTGTATCCGTTGGTTCTCGTGGTTATTGGTGTTTTTGAAACAAAATTTGGTTGTTTTGATTTCATTGAAATGTTTGCATGGAACAAATCTGTAGGAATTTAAAAAATTTATGATCAAAGGCCAGAAAAATGTGTAGCGGAAAACCATGCTGGGTGCATGCCCGTGACAGGCTGTGTACACTCGCTTGTGTGTTGCACGGCTTGTGGGCCTGCCATGTTACTTGGTGAATTAATTGACCGCAATTAAGATCAGACTCTTAACACCACCTACGGTATCAAATTTTTCAGGTATATTGAAATAGAAAGTGCACAGAAATATAAATCGTATAATTTCTGACAATTTCGTCACGTGGAATCAATCGCAAAAATAACAGAGCCCAGGCATGTTCAATCACGCATGCCACTTGTTGTGGAAGCGAGTTAAAAAACTGTCCAGTGGCACACGGTGTACAACACCAGATACTGACACAGTGGCAGCGTGCTAGGGCTTAAGCCCCATTCACAACCAATTTTTTGGTAGACCAGGGATGTGCTATACAGACTTAGTCGTAATAGCAGGTTCCTGGGTAGATTGAATCCATCCTTGGTACTGTCAACAACTTTTAGATCCTTTTACATCAAGTTGGCATATTGGTAACTTTTTATTCAATCTTAAATTTTATAATAACGAGTTACCTACGTGAGCATACAGACCCTATGTTATGTTCGTTTCTAGGCTTAAGTTACATGCACGTGTTATATATTTATCATTATGATATATGTTAATTTATACCAAATAAAATCAATTAATCCAATTACATGAAATGAAGTCCAGTTTGCATAATTTCAGACTGGACCCATAGATTCAGTTCATGGACCCACTATTTTTCCTGAAAATGCAGAAAGACGGGTCCAACGGACCCACACTGAAAAATCCTTAATGTGACCCCTGCTGGATATCGCACAGCAGAGGTGTTAATCCCGTTACCCCCATTATGTTGTTCCCACCTTCCCCGCAGGTGAACCCAAACAGTTAATTGAGCGGCGTGTGGTCAATACCCACTGGGCCGTGTAATAGCCTAGAAACAAAATGGCGCTCACCGAGTCACTATTCCACAATCCACTGCGCGCATCCCCACATCTGGCCACTCGCTGGCTGCGATGCCAGGACGGCGCTGCCTGCTTCCAGACAGTGACACTGCCAAAGAAAGGCAGACGTTTGCCGGGGGGTAGTAGACTGCCAAGAACGGATGTTTAGCAGGCAAGTGTACAGTTGTCACCAGCCTTAAAATTCATTTCCAGCTACAATTGAATTGGTACCTTTCTGCTAGTTTATATGATATCTGTTTTTGTTTTTTAATAAGAACAAAATTATGCATAAGGTATGTTGCTTCCACAATTTCTGAAAGATATTGTGTATATTTTTAATTTATAGCCTGTGCATATTATCATGATATAAAACCACTTTGTACTTGTTTAGTCCAGTCGATATTATGATGACCAACCTCAAATTACAACAGTAATGTTTTGTTTATTTTGTGTTCAACATGACTGCCTCTAGCTAATATAAAAAGACAAGACAAACCAATGGGTGCAAAGTTTATATTTTGCACAAAGTAAAAATGGTTTCCATGGGAAGAGGGGGCTTTAAATTCTATTACACTAAGATATATGTTCAATGAATAAGAATCATTAAAATACTTTTGCTTTTTATTTTCATAGTTTTTTTTCAAAATCAGGCAGATATCAAGTGGCTATCCTTGACATGCTTGAGCATTTGGAGAAATTCAATATGGCTACCACGATGGCAGCTGGTGCCCCCCAAAATCATAACTTTTTAACCAGTTGCCCTGGAAATGTAAACAAAGTAAATTTTCATGGGACATCAATTTTTTATAACCTCTGCAGGCAAAGTGTGGGTAATATACTGTTTCTGGCTTGTTTCTTCATCTGTGTGCGTGTCTCTGTGTGACTTTCTCAATCCATCTGCCCTACATCACGTGAACAAGATATCTGCTGAACCTTTGTTCATATGTACCTTATCGTTGTATTACTATTATTATTTGGGGGTCATTTTTTGAGCTGATTAGATCTTGTGATCTTCACCAAATTTCTCAGGTCACAGTGTAGAACGTTGTCTTGCTCTTGAACATAATATCACCTCAGACATTAACACATTTGACACTTTGCTGACACAGGAAAGGTCACACCACATACACCGGTTGGCATGCGGGCAATACATTTATTGATTGTTTAATCCTGCCACTAAGCAAAGCACAAACACATACCCATTATGTGCGACAACAGAACAGGCAGTGCTTACCTCAAAAAACAAAAAACAGAGAAGCACACAGTCTGAAGGACTGAGCACTCATGTGGGGCATATACTACTTTTGCACTCTGCAAAAGGTGTCCGTGCATATGCAAGACATGTGCTCGAACTTCAGAATGTCTTGGCCAGTCAACTTCCTCAAAAGAATCAGCCAGAAAGAAAGGGAAACAAAAGGGAAGAAAGAGAGGGAGGGAGGCAAAAGAAAACATTGGAAGATAACATGGGAAAATGGACTGGCTTGAGAGTCAGCAAGTGTTTAAGAGATGAGACAGACAACAATCTTCATGAAGGACCCCTTTTAAAAATATATAGAAGAATTTATTATGTTGTCCTAAAACAGCCAACATGTGAGGCATAAAATGAACGTTGAAACTGCAAATCAAGTCGAAGATAAAAAAATGTCAAAGCTGCAAAGAATCATTTATTGTGCATTTAATGTGGAAATTTTTTTTTTTTCTGTCACATCATGATTGAGTTTAATCCTTTTGTAACAGGCCGCTTAGGAGAAAAACACCCTTTGTTATTTGGGGCAAATAGTTTGACTACTCTAAATTCTAAAATCATAGATGATCTCTTTCATGATATATCAAAAATATTTGCCATCAATCGACTAACAATAGAAAAATGGTATCTCACAGTTTGACAAAAATAGACCAAGTAGTGCAATATAGACATTGAAAAGTGATTACCTTATGGTCACTAATTCAAACTTAATCTGGGGCAAATAGTTTAATTTGTGATTACCTTATTATCACTAATTCAAACTTAATCTGGGGCAAATAGTTTAATTACTCTAAATTCTAAAAGCATGGATGATCTTTATTATAATTGATATATCAAAATTATTTACCATCAATGTACTAACAATAGAAAAGTGATATCTTACATTTTGACATAAATAGACCAAGTAGTGCAATATAGCACGTTGAAAAGTAATAACCTTATTGTCACTAATTCAAATTTATTCTGGGCAAATAGTTTAGCTACTCTTAATTCTAAAACCATAGATTATTTATCATAATTGACATATCAAAAATATTTACAATCAGTCGACTAACAACAGAAAAGTGATATCTCACTGTTTGACAAAAATAGACAAGTTGTGCAATATAGCACGTTGATAAATGATTACCTTATTGCCAGTAATTCCAGTTTATTCTGGGCATATAGTTTAACTACTCCTAGTTATATAATCGATAATGATCTTGATTATAATTGATGTATCATTAATATTTACTATAAATTGACTAGCAACAGAAAAGTGATATATCACAGTTTGACAGAAACGGACCAAGTAGTGCAATATTGCACATTGATCTTGAATCCCCAATGTTATACAAAAACAGTTAGGGAAAATGTGATTACATTATTGTCAGCAATGCAAATTTGACGGTTATGATTAACTAAGTTACGGATGATAAATATACAAATACAACCCAAACAACAGGGGATATAAATGGAGATAAAAAAAGAGAGGTGATACATACAGCATGAAAATATGATTTAGATTCGCCAAAAAACACGATGCATTGCATACCATCCTGGTTGGGGTAGTGAATATATTTCCAACCATACATTCATCCACCGAGGGCAATCCAATTGCTCTTTTATTGACATAACTAAGCCACTTGCATTTCCAGTGTATCTCATGATATGCCGAACAGATACGATACCTTTTGATGGGAGTTTCTCATACACTTCATCCCTAATGTACAGTCTGGGTTTTGGCATATTTGATGTAACATTTTGGATACGTTTGCACACGCTGGACAATTGGGGCAATGCTTGGGCACTTCCTTCCTGGTACCCCTATCAGGGCCGCAATAGAGATGAGTAAGGCTCTGTCATGTTGTAATTTTTAATACCCAGGTACCGGTCAGAGTCCCTATCAAAATACCCGGGTACCCGCGGGTATTACCCGCCACATTGGATTGCATAGTCTATTCCATTAGGGCCACACATTAGCTGCAGTATATTTACCAACAAACCAAATCCACGCAAACATCAATCAAAAGCAACCAAGTCACACCACATTCAAAAGAACGAGACCACAGCGGGCACTTCAATCAAACAAAAAAGCATTTTATTATAGTATCAGGGAGGTGTATACAGATACAAGTACTTCCCTGAATGTACCGACCCTGAGTGCACGAGTGTCACTTTGTAATCCAGTTTACTTTTTATTAGGGTTTCTTTTATAATGGAAGAATATGAGGACATCCACCATTTCAGTGGACAAAAGAGCCCGCTGCTTGGTTATAAATAATTTTCGGCATCTAAAAACAATCTTTCACATGGCACGCTGGTGGCGCGAACTTCAATATTTGACAAGCTTTTGTATGCAATGATATTCTATAGCCGCAAAGAGAGATCCTCACTTTTTGAATTTTAAAAGTTCCAGACTTCTGTGACGCATTACACGTGTAGTGCTATTACTTATTTATATATCTATCTAAAATATATATTATGTGTCTGATATATATATATATATATATATTACCCGTTGATTCCACGGGTAATAGCTCTCGATTTGGGTACCCGCGTTTTTTCGTGGGTACCCAGGCACCGGGATACTCGACAGAGCTCTACTGTTGAGCCAGTCTTAAGCCTAGATGCGAGACTTTTAACTCATATGAAGCCATTACATTTAACGTTCATTTACATTTAGGGGTCCAGTGTCCACCTACCCAAATAATTACTTTAGTGGCGTGTTTACAGTTAGGGGCTGAACCACCCTATTTTCGTTAAATTTGCGTTTTCATTTAGGGGTACTGTTTACAGTTAGCGGTCTGACACCTTACCTTAAATGTAAATTTACATTTTGGGGCGTGTTTATATTTAGGGATCTAACACCTGTCTCAAGTCGGAGGTGAAATATGTATCGCCCCATTGATATTGGAAGATTAGTGTTGATGCTTTGGTAATTGTGGAATTTCTTTCCTGTCATTGTTTGGTTCGAAATTTATGAATCTGGGTCATGTTTTTAAACGCTATATAATAAATACTTCATTGGCTATGTTGTGCTGTAGGCTGTGTTCTCTGACTCGTAGTTATACTGGAGGTAGAGTGTGTTTATAATGTTGCAGATTCATAAATATCACAAAAACGAATAGGCCTTTTTTATTCTTTTCCTATGAACTCAGCCGACTGATCAATCAGGAGAACAAAAAGGGATAAGCCAACCAGTTTTCTTTATATTTTTGGCAGACGTGATAAAAGTTGGGTTTTAAGTGGTAAGGCTGTACATTTAGGAAACACTATAGACTGCAGTTAATGAAGACTTTTTCAAAGATTGAGAGAAAAGGTTTAAAACGACCAGTTGTCTTTTAAGGGTGACTGCGTGTCTCAAGTCCGGAGTGAAACTTGTTATTTCACATTGGCATTGGAAGATGAATGTTGATGCTTTGGTATCTCTGGAATGTCTTTGCTCTCATTGTTGGGTTTGAAATTTATGAATCTTGGTCATGTTGTTCGAAACTATTTGATAATTACTTCATTGGATATATTGTGCTGTGGACTGTGTTCTCCGTAATTATAATTGAAGTAGAGTGTGTTTATAATATTCCAGATTCATAAATATCACAAACCCGATATAGGCCTACTTTTTTTCTTTTGCTGTAAAATCAGCTGACTGACTAATCAGGAGAACCAAAAAGGATAAGCCTACGAAGCCTATTTTGGCAGAAGTGTAAAAATTTGGCTTTTGGGTGGTTAGGCCTACACATTTTGGAACGCTATAGTTTGTAGTTCATAAAGAATATTGCAAAGGTTGAGAGGACTGGTTTGAAACCACCAGTTGCCTTTTATGGGTGACTGTCTGTTTAAGTGAAGATGAAAAGTTGTTTCTTCACATTGGTATTGGAAGATGAATGTTGATGCTTTGGTTACTTTGGAATCTCTTTGCGGTCATTGCGGGGTTTGAAATTTATGAATATGGGTCATGGTTTTCTAAACTATTTTCAAAGTAGCCACCTGTTGAAAATTATAGTTCAGAAACAAATGATGTTGATGATGACTTTGTGGAAAACACTCATTATGATAGTGATGGCAATAAAAGTGATGACAATAGTGATGATGATGATGATCACGATCATCATCATCCTCACTATGTATGTAATAATAAATGTAACTGTGATTCGATTTATCATGAAACAACATCAAGCAGGTCACCAAATGATTTTCACAGGAAACCCCATTATGACGTACCATTTATATATTTTAATTATGAATGTACATTTGCTAAAAGGGGTCCACAAACCAAATTCATTTGTGGCATTTTGAACTTACAGCACCTGTATATAAAGATATACCAGTCAACGAAAGAAGGCAATGTAGCTGGGGGACATCTTTTTGTTTCAGAGGCAGCAATACACATAATTCATTTTGCCACTGTTATTTTTCCAAGGAAAATAAGGGAATCACACAGTTATTTTATGCTTCAATTTCTACATAAAAATTCTGTAACACGAAGATAATTTTCAATGGCTTATAAGTTAGGTATGTGTACGTTTCTGCCTTGAAAATGCATTTTATTGATTCTCTAAATTGAATGACATTGACACTTTCCACCATACAAAAACATTCGGATTTGATGATAATTCCCACTATTTCTATAACAGAAAAAAAATCAGGGTTAAGTTTTTGTGTAGACTACCTGCTAAGCAGTTTTCTAGCCCCCATGAAATTAAAGGGGATGAAAAGAAGAGGTTTGAGAAATGGTATGATAGAAATTAAAATATTATTTTCTATTCGGTGGAGGAATTGAAAGCTGCAGTATATATGATGTGTTTGCTTGATCAAAAGGATGTCAAGAATTTTGTTCATTTTTATACAGCGTGGTGGTTGACGCTTTTCCCCGCCAATATCGAAATGTCATCTGCTAATTGTATTTTACTAATTTAGGAATTATATTTCAAAAATTTTGGATGAAACTTTATGTCGACCTGTATGGGATTCGAACCCACTACCTTCGGCACACTCGCCTAGCCAAATGTAAAGTCGAACACGCTGACTTCTAAGCTATCGGGGCAACCCCTAAAAAGGTTGACCGAGGACCTAGGGTGATGTGGTTTTCTTGAGTAGCACATAATGAGAAAATAGCAACTCAACATGCAGGTGACACAGGTAAGATTCAATTAGTTTTCAGATCTGTTTGACACATAGCTTTGCAAAACGTCAAACGAATCATTTCTGACCACATAGTATACTGAACCCCAATGAAAAGTATCCACATAAAAAAATTAACACATTAATTTTGTAAGTTTCTAAGTACTGTGTGTGCATATATGCATGGTTTGGAGCCTACATCAGGGTCATTCAGGACAACTTTTTAACTTTTGCTGGGTTGTTACATAATGCATGTGACTTTTGTGCACCGAATATGGCTTCTGACCACCACTCCTATTGGATGGCTAAAATGACCTGATGTTTTCAGTGGCTTTAAAAAGGGATGTTCAGCCAAGAAAAAAGCCAGTGGTCTCAGGTGTGTTGAGGCGATCATGCCGCGTCTGAGCCAAGGTCAAAGACACCATGCTTTGGGGCTTGCAGAGGGTGGAGTCCCAATCACTCAAATCGCACAAAGAATGGGGTGTACTCGGCGCACCATCCAACGACTAATTGAACGGCAACAAGAAACTGGATCCGTAGATGATCGGCCTAGGCCTGGCCGAGAAAGAGTGACAACACCTGGCCAAGACCGTCACATCCGGCTGATGCACCTGCGAGACCGTTTCCGTACAGCAGCCCAAACAGCCCGTGAGACTCAAGGGGTGAATCACCGTCCTGTCAGTAGTTCTACTGTGGAGAGGCGACTGAGGAGCAGTGGCCTAACAGCCAGAAGACCTTACAGGGGTAACCTGCTGACCCAACCCACAAGAGAAAGACGACTGCAGTGGTGTAGAGCACACTCCAGGTGGACTCGCCAGCAGTGGAATACCGTCCTTTTTACTGACGAGTCCCGTTTTTGTGTCAGCAGAGCAGATGGCAGAGAACGTGTGTGGCGCCGGACTGGGGAGAGATATGCAGATGCCTGTGTCCGTCAGGCAGATCGATGGGGTGGACCCTCTGTCATGGTGTGGGCAGGCATCAGCAACCGCTACCGGACACCCCTAGTGGTCATTCAAGGGATCCTCAATGCTAGGCGGTACATTGATGAGGTGCTGGAGCCGCACATGGTCCCATTTATGGAGCAGCATCAAGATCTGGCGATCTTTCAGCAGGACAATGCACGTGCACACTCTGCAAGATTAACAATGAACTTTCTCAATGAGAACAACATCAATGTCATGGAATGGCCAGCGTTCTCACCCGATCTGAGCCCTATTGAACATTTGTGGGATCAGTTAGGCCAAGGTATTCAACGGAGGACACCTAGGCCTACTACCCGAAACCAGCTGATCCAAGCTCAGCAGGAAGAATGGAATAATGTTCCCCAACACAGAATTCAAACCCTGGTCAGCAGTATGCGCCGCAGATGTATAGCATGTGTTGATGCTCCAGGTGGCCACATCCCATATTGAACAGAAAAATTTGTGTGACTTTCAATTAGGGCAGTTAATGACATTTTTTGCCTGTAAGTGACGTTAATGTCGGTAGAGCGTGACATTATTTTTACGCCAGAAAAGTGAATGCTTTGTTAAGTTCTAAGCACGTCTAGGTATGAAATGTTTCAAGTATAAACAATAAAATACTTCAAAATTGGCATGTGGATACTTTTCATTGGGGTTCAGTATATATTCGTTTTATATCAAAATTTCCTGATTCAAGGTATTTAAAGCTTTGGGCAAATCGTAAAACATAAAAAGGGCTATTTCCGTTATTCGTTTTCTCGATTAATGTGTTTAAAATTCTGTTGCTGCAAATTGGGTTCAAAGGCCATACGGAATATTATAAATTAAATGAAATTTGATGAAATAATCATATGGTTCATGATAGATCGCTTATTCCAAAACCTTTGAAACTGAAGGTAGTAAGGAAATTGGTCGATAATTTGTTAATACATTTTTATCGTCTTTCTTAAACAGTGGGATCACTTTTGCAATCTGAAGTTTATCATCTAAAAGATATTTCCCAATTGAACCTTAACTGTCTTTTCTGCATGTTGGGTTGCTATTTCATCTTTGTGTGCTGCTCAAGATAACCAATTCAATACTTTATGTGAATACTTTTTAGCAGAATTGTGCCACCCAGGCAGTATTAGACTTACAGAGGTTTCTTTTAAATCTTGTTTTCGATATGAAAGGCTACATGCTGATGCTATAATTATGCAACTCCTCAGAGGGTCGTAACAATCACCATCTGCATAAAAAAATACGAAATTCTTGACATCCTTTTGATAAAATAAATAGATTGTTAATTATATGGCTAATCAATTCCTCCGCCAAATTGAAACTTATTTTTAATTCTATTATACCATTTCTCAATCTTCTCCTGTTCGTCTGCTTTCATTTGATCATGGTTAGAGAGCTGCTTAACAGGTAACTGAGACAAACACTTACCCTAATTATTTGGTGAGTTATAGACTTACTGGAAATTGTCATCAAATCCAAATGTCTTCGGTATCAAAGGCAGAGAAGTTTAGAGAATGAAAAAAACGCATTTTCAAGGAAGAAATGTATACATACATAGCTTTTAACCAGTAAAAATAATTTAAATGTAAAAATTAAAGTATAAAATAACTGTCATACCCCCTTAAAGTTGTGGCATATACATGTAACTCGTTTAGTTTCTTTGGAGAAAAGCCAGTGGCAAAATGAATCACGTGCATTGACGCCTCTGAAAACAAAAGAATGTCTCCTACATATATTGCCTTCTCCATGCATATCATGGATTGTTATATCTTTAGATGACAGATGTTTCAGATGTTGCAAGTTCAAAAGTCCAAAAGTAAATTTGGTTTGTGGACCTCTTTATCAAATATACATTTAAAATAAAAACATATGTATGGTTCATCATAATTGGTTTTCCTTTGCAAATCACCTGATGACCTACTTGGTGTTGTTTCATGATTAATCGAATTATGGTACTCAGCACTGTTACTATCATTATTATATACAAGACGATGATGATCATCATATTCATCATTTGTTCTGAAATTATTATTTTCATAGCTTGGAACTATACAGATTTTCACTTTCTACATGAATATTACACTGAGCAAAATAATATTTTCTGCATATATTTACATGTGATTACCTCTTATGTTTTTCAACATGGACAACAGTGTTGCATTGAGTGTACTTGTGAAAACAGTCACAGGTGGAATTCCCTTTCCTATTTGGTTTCATTTGGTTTTGAAACCCCACTGTTTTTTTTAAATACCTATTACAGCATACACATTATTTCCAGGATAGTGCTTAGGGGCAATCATGATGGTAGCAGACGTTATATGCCTTTTCACACACGTGTAACCTAATATTGTAACCTCGGTTACACTTGTGGCAAAGGCAGGACCTGCAGACAAATGCCAGCATGATTTCCATTACGTTATAATGTTTATGGTGGTGATACTGATACTTTCTTCTTTTTGGTAGGTCTTGAGAAAATAACGGAATTATAGTGGTCTCTACACACAAAAACATAAATTTCGATGTCTGGTATCATTTGTTAAAATTTAGAATATTCCGTCATTTTACACATTGGTCTTGGTACACAGGCACGTTTGTGTAGCTCTCTTGCCATTTTCCCGAATAATTTACCCTCTGGGCGAATTTTATTAAACAGCGCTTTTTCTTCAATTCATGATTTAGCTATCGCAAGTGCCCATGCCAAATTTAAATAGTCACACCTTTTTACTCGAATAATACAGCCTTTATTTTTCAAGTCATGTAATAAATATGATGAGCATTCATGGTCTTTACCCCCACGCTATTGTCGCAAATGCAAACATTCCAGTGTTTTATCAATTCAAAAGTCTTTGTAGCTTTGTAGCACCCGTTCAATTTCACCCATTATTTTCTCAAAACTAACGTTTTCACACTGTGTAAATGGTAGTGCAACGGGGAATCCATTTCCGGATTTTGAATAACTATATGCACAATATCATTTTGATGTATTTGTTTCACTATATATTTTAACAGTACATCAAATATGATTTATAAAATTTTATATACATCATTTACATCTGCTTTGAACGGATTTAGAACCCCCAAGTTATGAAGTTTGAAATTGGTTTTAAGTTTTTCTGAGTAGGTCATGCGTTTTAGTTTAATTCCAATATTATTTTTATACAATTCCCATCGACATTTTCTTCATTTGTTTTGGATGCTGAATTTGACCCCAATGCAACTGGAGATGTGACAAATGATGCATTTGAAGGCCCAGCAACTGGTGCTGAAAGTGATGCTGTGTGTAAGATTTGTGTCTTTCTAAACTGTCTTTTCTTTTAAAGACTTTTACACACATTATAATCATATGCACCCTCAGATTGGTGTTTTTCATGTGGCGTGTTAAAGTATCTGCTCTGGAAAATACTTTATAGCAGTGGTTGCATTTTTATCAGCCATTGCCAATGCTTGTTTCCACTTTATCGTCCAATTATATCGCCTGTGTATGTGTGTACTGCCAAAGGTTTACACTTTTCTCTGATTGAACAACATTAACATGGATACCCGTCCTTTAAACAGACCCTGCCATCTTTGTGTGCAAATGAATATTTCATGTGCTGCAATGGCAACTTTTTTTACCATGAGAAAAAGTATCTTTTCCCACCTCATGTTTTTTTTTTGTCATCTGATTTTTCCCATTTTTTTCACTGTCATAGTTATCATTACCATCATCATGACCGTCTCTATCGGCAATAATTGGGTTGCCCTCTTCGTCAAAGACATCTGATCGTATTGTTCTTCTGGTAAGTTTTCTTTTCTTTGGTTTTGCATTGTCTTCGTCAATTGTAGAAGACTTCATTGCCAATTTCATATTCCATCTCTTCCTATGCTTTGAAATGGATAAATTGTTTGCTGGCCATCTCACAATCAGGCTGAAAGAATTAAACCTTCAAAAAACAATGTTGCTTTCATATTCAAGTAAATGACATGAAGGACATAATCGCAGGCACACACACACAGTTCGCCCTGGTGGTATTAGGTAGCTGCATCCCAGGCTTACCACTAGTACCCTTGCTGGTCGGGACCCACGTTTTTCATTTTGTTGCTGCAAATAACCCTGATTATGTAACTGTGGTGTGACCAGGATGGTAGGATATCTGTGCCGTCCGTGCATGTGTATCATGAAACCAGCAACCTGTTATAACACTTCCCTGATTAAACTAAGCAGCATCTCATGCACATTCAGGAATTGGAGAACAATCCCAATTAGTCCTGCAACAATTTGATTGCAGTTCCACACTTTCGATTTACGTCATAACAGAATAAAGGAACTTTATTTTCAACCAATTGACGAATACAACCCAGCGGATATAAGATTGTGAACTTGACACATAACCCTTAAAAGCACATTCTCATCAAACGAAACTTGGTGAAAATATATTAAAATGGCCTTACTCTCCCTGTCCGCGTGGGTTATCATCAGTAAAAATGCATCAGAAACGATATATTGGGATAAAAATGAGACTGGAATCGCCAGTTCAAAAGCGGCGCCATGTTTCTATATTCAGTGACGTCAGTCTTGACAGTGCATTTTTCGGCGCACTGCTTTATAGCTCCCTTTATGCAGGAGGTAACTCAGGCAGGCAGTTGACTTCTTGTTTATTGCATGATCACGGCGGCCATAGGGGATGGGGAAGATGTGTTTTCTGATTAGGAATTTCGTCAGGAAGAAGACGATTACCACTTGCAGGTCCCAATCAACCCTCGGGAATGAAGTGTTTCTGTCATTCCTTATCAGGATGAACCAGAAATCGAAATCGATCCTCGACTTATTGACAGTGAACAGGTGAATGCATGTCTGTGTTGCACTTGCCGAGTGACTTGGCCAAGACTTTGTTGCCATAACAACAGTCTCCTGGTTGTTTGGGGTTCCAAGGTAATGTAGTAAATTTTGGTTTCTGCACAATAACTAGACAATTTTTATTATAAAACCTGAATTTTGCACAGGATTATAGCTCCTATTCGGGGTAGTTAAATTTGAAGATGAATGACCTTGACCTAAATGCAAAGGTCACAAAGACAGTTTAGTGAACTTGATTTCTGCATTTTAACTCAGGATTTAAGTTATGGCTTTAATATTGCACATGGTAATAGTTCTCAGTCAAGGGCTCGGTCAACTTAGAAGATAGATGACCTTGGGCAAATTCCAAAGGTCACCACACAGAATCCCATTGGTGAACTTGGTTTCCCCATGATAACTGAAAATGTTTTTGACCTAGGACTTTCATATTGCACAGGAATATATACTTCTATCAGAACTAGGTTGGGTTCTGAAATAGACGACCTTGAGTCAATTCCCAACGTCACGGAGCCACAACTTTCGTTATGATTTTTATAATTGATTTTTTTCCTCTTTTCAGACGTGAATACAGATATCCAGTCTGCCGGCCCATCGCACACAGAACGCGCTCACAACCACGAAACTGCTGAAAGCAGATCGCGAATGGCTGTGGTGCAAAAATGCCCCCAAAACATTGGAGTGGATGAGTATATTGCGATTTAGTCTACCAGAAAACATTGACGTGAAATAACAAACCTTCAGCATGTGGGTGACAAGATAGAAGTCAAGAGGCATGCCAAAGTAAAGTAAGTGTACAAAATATCATTGACGAAATAATAATACTTAATGTTGGATGCGAAAAAAGACCAATGGATGCTCGAATGTAAAGAAACAAGACAATAAAGATTAGTGATATTTTTTGTAGATAGCCATGTGAGATGTGTGTGTTCTCTTCCTACCCAGCATAAAGTTTGAAGAAATTACATATTTCATGTCCGCGACTGGGATCTTATAATGTGGTGGAAGGTTTCGTGTTTGGGCGAGTCTGTAAATACAGGGTGTATCCACTTCATCTCACGTAAGAGTTATGGTATTAAGTGTTTCAACATTTCCACACTGCATGAACTACCAGTATCAATGTTTCAGCGTTTGATAACGCAGTTTGAGTACAATATCTGCTCTACCGATAAATTCAGATTTCAACGACTGCCATTATGACAGAGAATAACCTTTCGAGCATAAGGATCAGTGTATACCTTGGGTGGCAAACGCAACCCCAGGATCAATTTGTATAGCGGCTTACGAATGATGCCGCAGGTGTCTTTTGCCATATGTTGGGCAACAGAATATAGCTCCTGGCACATTAGCGCATGTGAGTTAACATTGCAACCATCTACATGGAGCATAGCATTTTGGGTAACAAAAGATATACCCTAGGGTGCCATTGACAGTCAACCTGGCATCGAGCTGCAACGGTGTAAATGAATATTACTACTATTCGTACAATGAACATGCTGTTTCATGTGAAGGACCCCAGAAATATGCACTAATTTGTCGTCACCCATCAATGCTTTCTTACTTAACATAACTGATTTTGTAGACCTCAGCAGTAAAATTAGAATTTAATTTGAGACAGACAACTGCAAGCCAACCCTAGGACTAGCAAACAAGTGGTTAAAACAAGGATGCATATTAGGAGGCTGACCTTTTTTCATTATGTTTGGGCATCAATTGACTGAAAATACTTTCAAGTTCTCCATAGTTTATATTAGGATCTTTAGATAAGTCTGTGTCAAGGTAATCCATAATATTAGCGTTGTTTACCTCAGAATAAAAATTACTTTTGTTTTGTTTTACATTGAGCAGCGCTATGATATGTATTATCGATAGCACGTCATTCTGAGATTCTTGTAAGTTAGGGTGATTTTAGTGGTTAAATGATTGTTTGTAACCAGATCCAAATGTTCAGAGTATTTTTCTCTGGTATTAATCTACAGTAAATCTAAATTGGAGTCGCCTACTATGAATTTGTCAAATCGTTCATTGATCAAAGCTTAACTGCTGGTTGATAATTCCGATGTAAATAGCGTATTATCTTCATTTCTGTGCCCAGCAGGTTTATAGATATTGCATAAAGTGATCATTTTTGGTTCAGTCCATCACCCGTAACGTCAATTAATTTGCACGTCCATCATCTAGGAGAGGTACAGCAATCTGTCTCATTATAAGTAAAAGTTTCATGTAGATAGCAGCCCCAAAAGGAATAGGTACATAATTTTCCGAATTATAATTAAAGAAATACATCAGGCTGTTAGCCTTCAATCCATGTTTCCTGAACACATCAGCGCTACATTAAATTACCTTTGCACTAAACCATCAACTAATGATTTGAACATACAGACTTTGGCACTTAAACATTGTATATTTAAATTTGCACCAGAATAGTTTTGCGAACAAGGATTCAAATATGCAGAAAGCTTCTCAGCCTCAATATATGGAAATTCAGAGGCTATGGATGAAGCACTATCTAAATCTAAAGAACTCATTCAAATTACAACATTCAATACTACGTGGCAACAATTTTTACGACATCAGCTGCCAAGACATTGGATGCCATGTTTCCATGTTAAAATTTATAGAAGTTGAGGTTATCCATGGTATCATTTACAAAATGCACAAGTTGAACAAAACTCTTAGTATTGAAACAGAATTTCTAAAGTAACAGAAAAATTACCACCTTAGGAATAACGCAAATGCATGAGATGAAAGCAATACTACCATAAAGCAAAAACTTTATGATAAAAAATCAAAGTGACTTAATGAATCCGACATGTCTCTACGTTGGAAAAACAAGCTGGCTGAACCAATAGACAGACAGTCATGAATTCGGGAATATAAATGCTATTAATGAATCGGAATATAGCAAATGTCATACATTAAAATCATGACAAACATATTTGTAACGGCCTGTACGCTGAATAGGTTAGTCAGTCATAGCTTTACACACATCATTCTCTGTATAATCATGCGTCACACAAAAAAAAATCATAAATTACATTCTCCTGGTGTATGTGTTTGACTGGTTAGACAAAACAATGGTAACAGAACAGGAATTAGTATTGATTTTTAGAATATGAAAATTACAAAAAAAAACATGCAATAAATGCCATCTGAAAAAAGCACAACATACATGTTTCGTAAATATGTGGCATTGAAAAGACTAATCAACGGTGACACAACAAATTTCACATCAAAAATTGTAAAATATACATTTCTTGCGTCTTTATATATTTTTTGTTGCACTGAGAAGACAAATCAATGGTAACAGGACCCAAATCGGTCTTGACTTTGACAAAACGAAAAAACTTGTAGATAACAAACAACAAATGCAGTGTAAAAAAAGCTTAACATGGACGTTGCTTACATATTATATGCATGTAGCATGTATGTTTTTATATCGAGGAGGTAAGAGTGGCAGCACACGAAGTAGACTTGACTTTGTCAAAATAAAACAAAACGAACAAACATACAAACAAAAAACAAACAAAACAAAAAAAAAAAAAAAAAAAAACCAGAGATGGTAAACAGAAAAACCCACATGCCGAAATATAACGTACTTGTTTCTAAAATGTTGTACATTGAGGCGGCATATCAAAAGTAACCAATCTTAGACAATACAGGAGGAACAAAATTTCTTAATGGAAGAAAAAAGTTCATGAGCCAAAGGGAGTCTTAACCGAGACCCTGCACAATAAAGTGTAATCATGCCAGAGGTTGTGTATGAGGACTCTCCATTTTGTGTGGCTTTACATCAAAGTATGCAAGACATCATATTCAAGCAAATAATTTAGAAAAACATTACGGATACTTTAACAAAGAGTTGAAACTAATTTTCCAATCTGGGGCCAGAAATCCTCTTACTTATGTTTCTTTATATATCCTCGGCACAATTTGACTGAGTATTTGAATGTAGGGTGGCACATATGGCCAGTTCTTGATATATTTGGTGGAGGATTTCATTGTCTGGTCCTCAAGGCAGTTTACGTCTGTATTTCTCCAGTCGACGCATGATTGATGGCAGGTCAGGGGAGATGGAAATATTGCCTCTGTTGGTTTTTATGTTTTATGTTTGTTGCGCCCGTGAATCAGTGATTGCGTTTATAGAGATCCACAAACTGATGTCGACACCAGCATTTTTACACTTGACTGAGTCGGTGACAAGCAGCAAGAAGGGTTCTTTGGGCAGTTGGTTACTTCCAGCATGGTACGGACAAGTTGAAGCAGGGTTCTGTGTTTTTGTGCCTTTTTCTCTGGCTAGACCCTTCTTTTATTCTCTGGATGACCAAGGACTTCTTCTGCCTATCTACAGCTAAATCAAGGTTTCTTTCAGGTTGGGCTACTAAAATGTCCATAATTTTCTAAGCCAAAGCCGGTGAAAACTTGGCCACCAAAAAGCATCACATGTATTGCTCAACTCTTGGGTTGCATAATTTTGTTTGATAATTGGCTTGCAACTTCTCCACGTTCTTTCTGCACAACGTATCTGAATGCATTTTTATTTTTAATTTTATTATTTCATTTTTATCAATATGCATCATTTATTGTAAAATACCTATGTAAAGGCACTTCATTTTTTTTAGAGAGTGTCAAATGGTATAAAATACAATATGTTAGATATAAATTGGTGGCTCATATGATAGCATTTTTTCAAAAAATCTTGACACGAGTCTCCTGGACCATAATTATTGTATTTTTGAAAGTAACAGAAACACATTGTATTGTACTCTGCATGAAACTACCTTCTAGATGTACATACATTATATTATTCTGGTCAACTAAATGAATTGAATCTAGAGTGTTCATTTTCGCGTCATTAATCTTTGGATCAGTATCAGAATCAGACTTCAGTCTGTAATCCCGAGTCTCTAAAGGCGTGGTGCGGATCAAAGAATCAAAATAAAATGTAGAATTATTGTTTATCAAGCTTGCTTGTGTGGTGCAACAGCAAATCAGACCTTCGATATCAAAGCTTTCCTTTATTTTGCCTCTTTGAGCTGACAGTTCGTTAGTTTCGGTCATGTTTGAATATTTACTGGACGGGGATACATGGCAAAAAAAGGAAAGCACAGCAAAGAGAGCGAAACAGAACAGAAACAAGACGATAGTATGGGCCGTAGAGATACCTACACATGTCTCCCTTATGTGTAGAAGGTTTGTAGATACTCAGATTAAGAATGCCTATTGTGATGTATTTTCAATTGAGGAAAGGCACTTGGAAGAACTTAACCATGTGTCTTACCAAATATAATGTCAGTATCAAACTTGATTTTTTGACCACGTGGAGACCTTGTTTTGGTGTTTAAATTCAAATTTTGACATGTTACGCAATTATAATGTAAATAAAGTAGTCTGACTTAAAATACTTAATCCTTTCATTGTTTGGATGATGGCTATGAACTATAGTCGTGTAATTACCTTTTATAACTGTACATTAAAATAAAGAGCTAAATTTGTTCTACGCCTGCTTTAAATGAATGTGGGTGTTTTCCAGAGTGTGAGGATTGGGATCTTGTAAATCTGGTTTCACCCGCTGCCAATATTTTGGTAACCTGTTCCAAGTCAGGTAGAAGATACCCTCATTCATTTAAATTTCATAATTGTTGGTCATGGATCCTTCCGACGATGAACACTAGCATGTCTTACTATTTCAAAAATGATACTGGATCTGACAAGGTTGAGCTGGTATTCAGTTTGGTCTCATCACTTTCATTGGAAACTGTTGTTTGCTTCTCTTTTCATGGAACTATTATGTATTTTGGTAACATTTTAAACATTCAAGCATTTTTTGCACATATTGCAGTGTAGTAACTGTTCCAAATGTAGTGGGAATGATGTTGTTTTCACAGTTGTCTGATGAGTATATTTTGTTATTGTGAAAATTATGTCAGGTTGTCTCAAAGTGTTTGATGTGCAGCTGATACATGGTTACTTTCAATGGATGTGTAAATTTATACATATTTGACTTTTTCTTTCTCTCTCTCTGTGTATAAATGATTAGCATCTAATTCAGCTGACCGACAAGTTGACCTATGTCTGATTGTTAACGAAAAATTTTTAAATTGTTACGTGGAAGACAGCTGCACTTGCAGTTACCTTTAGGGATTTTAACATGATTTCGCTCTCTCTGTCTTTTATCAATAAAACCTCACTCTTTCTCTGTACATTATGCCTAGCTGACTTGCAGATGACTTACAACGGCATACTACATTTTTTCAAGTCTAAATTATTACCTTCGTAAATGACCTTTTAGATGACTTGTCGGTTTCTATGCTTCCTTGAACATTTAAATTCCTTTCAAAAATACATCCGGAAACCATAGTTGAAATTTGATAGCTATGATTAAGATTTTTTGCCATTGTAATGCAATTTGACTACGTGCTTTCATTTTTTGACTGCTGTTTTGCGTTTTGAGGTCTGGTGTCACTTGTTTTTGGCTGATGTTTGATATTTGAACCAGTGTACTTGCAAGTTTTGACACTGTGTTAAATTTTTACCACTATTTTTGCAAATTCAAAAACTTTTCTTTTGGAAATACTCTTAGTTTATCCCCTTTAAAACAACATCATGCCTTTAGCTACATGTCTAAAACACACAGAATTGTATGATCATGCTGTTTGGATTCTTGTTGATGGTCATTTTTGGCCTTGCCTATTTTGATGGATTGATGTTCGTGTTAGTGTCACTTTGTGGACTTGTATGGAAGATGATCATTGTTGAGACGGTGGTTGAAAATAGTACCTTTTAAATGCTGAATTTTATTTATATTTGCAACATGTTTGTAGCCTGTGCTTGCATATTCTCTGCCGTGCAGCAGATTTAGTCCCTTTTCATAAAATGTACGGTCCTATCTGCACATGAATGATGCACCTGTTCGAGCCAATATACTGAAATAGGCCTATAATTTTAAACACAAGTTTTTGCATTCTTGTCATGTTAAATCTAGACATGGTTTCTTTGACCTTATGGACCCTTGGACGTACGTTTTGGACTCTTTTGGGTACAGACGAACTATACATTTATAATGTGATTCAGCTATACATACCAAGGAACATTGCCTTTGGTCGGAATTGACGGGTCTGTTTCATTACGACTACGGTTTGGATATGGTGATGACATTGTCTAAGATATGCGATTATTGCATACTACATAATTATGGATCGCTAATACATGCACGTTACGTGTAAAAAGAGAGCATGCAAACATACAGAAATGCATAATTTCTCATTCTCATTCAATATATCATATAATTATTATACATCAAATAGGATTAATAACATGTTTAGATTTAACTATGTGTTTTAAATGTATTTTAGTTGTAAAGCTATATATGTAATAATACGTGATTGCACGGGAGTTCATAATAAATACCAAGCCAACCATGTGTCAACAACTTATTCTGAAGGCTACCAGTAGATGAATGTGATATATTTTCGGGCAGACGTTCCCAGATGGCTGCTTTGTACTCCTTTTGCGTTAAAAGAGATTAATTTAATTATTTTGTACACTGTTCCTATGAAACCTATGTTAAATTACCAGCTCGTTGAGTTTTTTGGGGGTAAAGTTTTGTGCAGTTTAGCAAAGGAAACAAAACTTAAAGTACAACGAAAAGTAAATGTATTATATGAAGGCACGAGGGGATCATTTTACCGCTTGATTTTTGCATGTTGCATAAAGACATGGTACTGTTTTGTGCATTTAATGGGAGCTCATTGTAGAATAAACAGAGCATAGCATAACAGATAGATAAGAGTCTCATCCAAGGTATATGAAAAGACCGGATATGTAGTCTAGTCCTATCCAAGAGAAATAGGGTAATAGGGGTTCATAAAAAAGCAAATGTACTTATATTAATCCTTTTCTAAAACCACAAAGAACAATATCCAGGTCACATATGTGAAAGAACCACCATGCAAAATGGTATTATTTTGTGACGTATCAGTTGGCAAAACATGTTGTAATCCTCAATGTCCTGCGATATGCCATTGAGCCAACATACAAAGCGGTCTCTCTCTTATAAACCACTTGAAGCACTGACTCAGCTGGTTTCAAAAGGATATAGGACACATATTGCAAATATCCAAACTGATTAAAGAAAATGTTAGGAATTTTTGAAATGGGAAAAATAGTTCGAATGAAAATATTTTAATCCCGTTCTGTTATAGCTAAGTTTTATCCATTTTTTCTGTATTATTATACTACTTGGCCAGTCACATGTGTGACAACACTAGAAAAGCTCCTAAAATTACAGAAAAATATTACTCTGATAGCCATATTTTCTTGTTCTAATTGTCATACCGATGCATTATTCTCAAACTTTAAATTATGATTAATTTTGTTGTAGAGTGGTCAACATTTTTTTGTAGAGAGGTGTGACTTCTATGAGATTGAAGCGGCCAAGGAATTTTGATCGTTTAACCTGAGTGTTGATTATGCTGTCTAAGGTCAACAGCGTGGATGGTGTGGATATCATATATGTTTTCAGTTGCTCTCAACCCTTGAAAAGGCTGTATTACTACGCTGAGCCAACAGTCTTCCTCTGTGTTCCCTGTGTGGGTATCAGCCAGTTTGCGCCAAGAAAAGCTGTTGACCATTAGCACTTTATCCTGTAAAATCTGATGAGAATTTTTCATGTATATTTTTTGAGAAGGAACAATATTAAAGAAAATGAATGAAGCAGACTTCGTTTGAAATTACCAGTTGCTGTGGACCGGCCAGACTGGAAAAGGGTTATATCTAGTATGCGCATAGAGTCATGTTCCAGGTCAGCTATCTTTTAATAATGGACCAATCAGCAGAGCTTATGAAACCTGTTTTCATCTGCTGTACGTCTGTCACTTCCGGAATTTACAACAATTAGTTTGTTCAGTATCAACTTTTAGGATCTGTGATCCGTTCTGCATGTTTTCAAGGTGTACTTCTAACTGCAAGATGAAATGTAAAACACTACGCCTAAGGATTCCATTAAATTAACAAAGGGAACAAAACTGAAAACGAAACACAACAATTAAACAAGTAACAAAAGTATGAAACGATACAAAAAGAAAAAACTAACAAACAAACAGACAAATGGCAAACAAACAAACAAGGAACAATTAAAAAACTTTTTCCACAAGACTGTTTACTAATTTACGTTAGCTTGGTTGGCCTTTTTTTTTCTTTTGGCCATCAAGCACATGTGAGACAGCATGGTCAACTATTGTCGTTATTTTTACGTTACAAAAACATTTTATAGACTTTTCTGGGTAGCTCTTTCATATTTATATGAAATCATATCAAAAGGTACTTTTCCTACATGAAAAAGATTGTTTTTATACTTTACACTGGGTTACTCGACGTTATATAGTTTTCGTTCTGGCTTTCAGGTGTCTTCAGTTTCACCCTTTCTGTGGTCTCGCTCATTTTAATGATATTCAGCTTTTCTCTGAGTTGCTGCTTATTTTTGTAAAATCGTGTCAGATTATTCATTTTCATAACATGTATATTCGACAGACAGCACCATAATAGCCGTGTTTCTTAAAAAATAAATTGTGTGACATAATCATAATGTCTAATTCTTACACAATGGATTTTTACCCTGTCTTCCTGTTGATTTAAACGTGTATAAAAATTACCGATTCTTGTGCCCTGTTTGTACCTCACTTACGTCCATTTTAGCTCATTGTATCTATTTTAGTTTTCCACAGAAACTGCGTTTTTTGTACCGTTTTAATACATTCCTTTGGTTCCTAGTTTATGTGGTAGCTAGGGTTTGAATGAAGAAAAAAGGGGCATGAATTTCATTGTTTTATTATCTGTGGCGAAAATAATCCAGCATCTAAAAACAAAATGGTGAACTTTCTAGGCCTAATTTCTGGCAATAAAGCAAGTAAAATTCCAACATGTAGTAGCAATATTTTAACTACATTTATAAAAGGTTATTTTATCGAAATAATTCCTTTACTAGACTACATCAGTGAAGGGAGTGAGATATACTAGAAGCTACAAGCTGGGTATTTTATACATATGAAGTTTTTTTTTAAATATGAAACGAACCCTTTGAAAATGTGATAGTATTTATTCAATTACACAAATATTCATGAAGTTATGAGCCTCACGCAGAAAGGACACACAAAACCAGGCATATATCAATCTTGATGCAAAGTATCAACCTTAAAATTTGTTCTGGAAATTAAATTGCAGACAGCCTGCTATTTTTGTTTCAGTAGGCATATGCGAATGACTGCAACAATGTCTGTGTTTTTTCTTAAGTTAATGTCATGTTTGACTGTGCGACCAAAACCATGAAGTAAACATCTGAAGGCCAATAAGATCGTTTGTACTGTATATTTTTTCCCCCAGACGCGTCCACACAGGTTGGGAGTTACTGCAGAAATAATATAACAATGAAATAAATATGTTTCTCTCTCTCTCTCTCTGTCTCTCTCTCTCTCTCTCTCTCACACACTTACACACACACACACACACACACACATACATATATATATAAATCAATATATATATATATATATATATATATATATATATATATATATATATATATATATATATATATATATATATATATATATATATATGAAGCTTGAAGCTTTTCACAATATACCTATAAGACCACCACAGATTGAAAAACCTGCTTTAAGGATCTCTCACTCAATAATGTTTTAACAAATTATTATTATTGGTTTAACATAGTAGATGTAGCATTTTCCCAGCCAAATCGCCAATAAGCGCTCGCATGTGAATTGACGTCTGCTTAAGTATTTTCACTTACTTGTCTTGTTAATAGCAACATTTTGCCGAGATTTTGCAGAAAACTGCAAACAACTGCGTGCTTTCCTTCGCGAGGCATATGCAGAATGCACCCAAATCGCGCCATGGGAAGCAATTATTATTTTAATTATCATTATTATCATCATCATTATTTCAAAATCTGGTATGAAGTTGATTCCTCAATCCATAGGTCCATACATGAGCATAACAGAAGTAGCGTAAGGTTAGGGATAACCTGGTTTGTATGTGGAAGGTATGATATTATGGTCTGTAAAAGCTGAATTAATGTAGTGCGCAGTGTATCACTTAATTGCACATTGCTCAGTGGCATACCCCAAATAACATGAACACAGGAGTTCGCATTTGCAACTGACCAATGAGCCAAAGGGATCCTTCTCAAAATTGTTGTCTCGAAAGGTTAAGGTTGCCATTCCTCGTCATGAATATGGCCATGAAACCTCTCTACCTGTTACCGAAACTTTTCCTATATGAGCCCACTTCTTTTGACTAGGTTGATTTGTTGCTTGTAAAAATATTTCTTCAGTCCTGCTGGCGTTGCTTGTCCCATTTGCTTATGTTTTTTTTTTCATTGTATAATGTTAAGTATCATGATTGCATACTAAGTGAAAACAACGAAAAACTGTCAGGGATATACGTCCAGGTTTTTAGCTCCGAAATATGTACTGAATGGTACCCGCTGAAGATCCAAGTTAATCTTATACACTGGGTCAAAAAGTAACTGTTCAAGGTCGTTTTTTTTGTTTCTCAAAATCTGTTTATTTATATGTTATTGATGGAAAGTGACAGGAACAGACATAGATTTAGATAATATACAGCTTAATGTGTGGATTGTATAGATTAAATGGAAGTGTTGCAGGACATTAAAATTTTTATATAGGATATATTAAAACATCGATTAAAGTTTCCATAGGGCTGGTGGCTCATCGCGTTACTGAATGTAAAGTTAAAGAATAATCGTGTATATACTTTATGGACATTTTAAATGACTCATCACGAGAATCACCCAACCCCAATATTTACACTTACGCTGATGTGCTAGAGCGAGAGAGCATGTTGTAGGACCAGACAACAACACTGAAATATGAACTTACGTGTATTTTGATGATATGATTTACAGATGTAAAGGTAGCATCACCGTGGCTGCTAAAGTGATCCGCGTCACCGACAGATACGTGAGTGTTGTATATAAATATTTCATGTCCTCCTTCTCCGGAAACATCGAACTGAAACAACAAATGAACGTTGATGTCATGAATAGTCCTGAACAGTAATAAGTCACTGCAAGGTTGAGGCATTGAACTGAAGCTACGACACAAACTCTAAATTTTGTATGGTTTTAGGCGGACAGACATCACTGTAAGGTTGGACTACCTTCATCGTTTGCTACATTGCATAAATTTTGCAACTTTCATGCCAACTTTTGGCTCTTTTTTGTCGGTACATAGCCATTGCTGTATTTTCTGTGCAGGTTGAACAATATACTAACTTATCAGCAAGTTGTGGTAATTCTTTAAGTAGCTGCGGTAACTTTACAAAACAGTTACATCAAATTACTACCTGGACAGTTGCAAATGGCTTGAACAATCCAGATCAGTTAAATGGCATCTGTATTTTGGGCCCTGAAAGCCATCGTCAGACAAGAGATGGAAAACAAACACGAAGTGGTGTAAAAAGTATAGCACATGAATTTATTGCCATTTCCCGTAAGACTGTGGCACGTCTTCGCCGAAGCCAGGGCCATTTAGTGGAAACTCTGTCACCACAAACTTTCTGTAAGTTCCCTTTTTAAGGTACAGTACTTTTTCCGCTATTTATGCATTGCAACGACTGCTACTTCATAATCATCGCAACATTCAGCAAGAAAAAAAAACATTTTAAACGTTCCGTTACTATTGCTTCTTTTCAAAAGCAATGCGAGAACTTGCAACATGTGATCATCGCAACATTCAGCAAGTAAAAAAAAAAAAATAAACATTCCGTTACTATTGTTTCTTTTCAAAAGCGATGCGAGAACTTGCAACCTCAACATACCGAACTCGGCATGGCGTATGACTTCTTAAAATAACAGAGCCACATCGAATGATATTCACCAAAGATAGTTTGTTACTTAGTTCATTAGACCCACTAACCTGCAAGAGAGTGAGGCAGACTTAATATATGGTATAGGGCCCCTAGCGAACTTTTATTGAATCACGTCAGCCATGGACTTGTTTAATCTGTCTTCCTTTGGACTTGAAAATCTTATTGAACGGTAAGATAGCCACATGAGTGAAAAAACGATTCTCTTTGGGAAATGTGTTTGAGGTTTAATTGGCGAAGGTGTGTGCCATACATGCATTGCAGGTGGCTTTTCCTTTCTTGTTACTCTTTTTCCTGCATGAAAATATATGTATGCAGTGTGGTTTACACATTGAAAAGCGTGAACGTTGTCCCTTTGGCTATCACCAGTTATGTACAATGACTAAGCCAAGTATGCGTCTTTCAAATCTTACCACTTATATAAGAAAGTCCGTCCCTAAATATTTTAATTCATCCTTAAGCCAATTTTATATTTAGATGGTCCTTGCTATATCTTACCTCAAGTTTTTTATCCCCGAGCACAGTCACTTTGATTAAAAACACCCCACCGGCCTGGAACGGAAATCCACCACTCCTGTCTTCGGGTGAATGCCAGTTACCATTCTTTTTGTAATTTCTGATCACTTTATTTACATGAAATCTAGGGTTGAAGTGAACAATTACGTCCGAAGAGGGATGGCTGCTTCCCTCCTGCAGATTGATATCAAATCTTGAAAAATAAAAAGCGGCAGTTCATCAGAAAACAACAAAAAAGAATCTTTTTTGCTATAAACATCCTCTACAGGACTTTTGTATGGCTACCCACATGCAAGTACTTCACAGCAACTAATACCACAAAAAGCAGACCCATTTTGTATGTTATCGTAAATTATTCCTCATAAACGGAGATGTGAGTTCCTATTGTGACACCTCCAGGAACAATAGAAGCTCCTTACAGACTGAAAGGGTAAATGTCTTGGTCCCTCGATAGTGCACCCCAAGGTAAGTCCAATCGCACCTTTCCTGGTGGCGATTCCGGCCAAATGCGGTGAGCAGTCCGAAATAAATTACAGATGTAATGCATGGTCTTCAATGTCCTTTTTGGGATTTCTTTTTCATAGGAACCGTGAATATCACCTTTTTTATAAAAACCGTTAAACACACAAAAATTCAGGAACTGTTACTTTGAGTTCTCGGATTTTTTCATTCGTTTTGGACATGCGGGCCCTGTTAGAGTAGCAGGATTATTAGATTTCTTGGTCCTTTTATAAGGGATTATTGGATTATTTGTGCTTCAAAATGTGGATTATTGATTTTTTCTCCTATTGGTAGATTTAAAGATTATGGAAATTTTAAAAAATATATTTGTAATTTTAAAAAATATTTTGGGATTTCTTGCAATTTTATAAAGGAGTTTTTATGATTTTTCGGACTCAAAACTTTTAGACCATTGGATTTTCAGGACCTCCCAAACAGTGCCCACATGTTAGATAAATCGTAGTCAGGGTATTTTGTCACAGTTACTTCACATGATACATGGATACCTTAAAAACATGTTGACGTTGATATTTATCATGAAAATTTCTGTGCAATTTCGATGGACCTGATTTTGTTGTGTATGCTTTAGCATTCCCATCGACGTGTAAAATATGTAGTGAAATTTCATTTACCTAGTGGGATTGTCCGAATGGACATATCCTCTGACTTCGATGATGTCTCCCTCACGAAGGGTTCTTCCCAAAGGAGCATGTATGTCACTTGCCTAAAATATATAGTGCATATTCCTATCAGTATGCATATTTTCATGTCAGGTTCTCGCAAACAGATATTTACACATACTCAACCACCTGGCTCACTTTATCTACATATGGATGCAAGCGTATTTGATAGCGTTGGATTTTTGGAAAGCAGGACATGTCCAAATATCATAAAATCTAAGTTTAAATGACCGTTTTGCCAGTTTTGGCCCACAGCACAAACAGTCAATGAGGTGACCACGTAAACATTAGCAGCCATGAAACGCTGAAAATATAGTGTCTTGACAGTAGGGCCCCATCAGTAGAAGTTTCTATTGTACAACAGCCACATCACAAAGTCTGCACCTGTAAAATGGTTAGTTAATTTCAACAAATAAATCAAACTTACGGGTGCCATGTTCAAGTCGTCAGGACTGAAAACAGTGCTGCATCTGGCGTAATCTTCATGTGTGCCGTTTCATTTTTGGGATTTTTATACTTGTTTCCCGTGACGTAGTTGTATCATAACTTAACTACCACAATGACCAATCAAGCATGTCTTAAACCTTTGCAATGCAAAGTTTTATCTCAGTCAACAGCGTTCTCGGGACACTTTTGAACGCAATATGTGGCAATGAAAGCCACTGATTTGTGCTATTCATGGTCTCTAATACGGAAGGCATGTGGTGCCTGAATGAGAGGTCGAAAAGAATATGAATCAGTAAGGTTAAGTCAGGTCAAAGCACATTGACTTTGGTCGAAATTGGCAGTGAACGAGTTAAATGGCCTGAGGTTCTTTGCAGGCAGTGTTGATGATATGCTTCATGTAATTCTTCCGTGAGTGCCACCCCTATGTATTTAAAGAAACAAAAGCTCCAGGAATCCATTGTAGGCATCTTTCTATGTGCCATGAGAAAAGATCATTGATCCTTACAAACTGAACTGGTCCATCTTTTTAAATGATCCACTTTATTTGCAAAATCAGTAAATAACAGCACTGCAAAAACATTGTGTGAGTCATAGTGAGAAATTGACGTTCAAGAAAAATTGACAAAACTTTGACTATGAGGCCAATAAGAGTATTTCACATATATGGATGACTCCGATGGAGCTCACCATGTCTTTAAATTTAGTTTCGAAGTAATACCCTAAAACAACGATAGCCAAGACAGGGTATTACAACAAAAGAGGATTCGGCATTTTTGCGAGATAAAAAATTCATTTGGACGACCTCCACTTTGGACTCAAGGTCGACGGGCATTTAGTGACTTCATTTTTTTTCTTAGGGGTAGTGTGGGGTTAGGCCGGCTGGTGGGGTGGTTGGTGGATTGGTGGTGAGAGTGCTTGTACCTGGAGACCTGAATAAAGTGGAACTATGGTATAATACATCAAAATGGTGCTTAAGGAATTTGGAGAACCAGTTAAGTTAGGACCTCGGCATCGCACACCACATTGTTGCTGCCTAACGACTGGGCAGGGCTACCATGTGGATGGCATTTACGTAGCTAGTCCAGAAAAAGTGGCCATATTCATATATTTCAACTCAACAATGAAAGCAAAGTTGCATACAGAAAAAGGCAGGGATTCAACAGTTAACAAAACATCAACATTCATCTTCCTATACCAATGTGAAGAAATAAATTTCAGTCCTGACACGAGACAGGCAGTCATCCATGAAAGGTGACTGGTGGTTTTGTATGGGTCTTCTTAAGCTTTGATACAGAGAGAAATTTTTTATTATGACTACAGATGATACATCGATAATAATCTGGCAAAAACCTTAACATTGCGTTTGGTGTTGAACCTGTTTATTTATTGACTAAGTTCTAATAATGTGCAAGTAACATTGATATTGTTGCCAAGAGCCTACAAAAACAAGTATATTATAATCAGCTTTCACCTTTTTTGCCACTTATTCTGCATAGGGCTGCGCATGCTCTTAGCACTATCAGGTTGTCTTTAATTGCACTTAATTTAGGTTTGAAATGTGGCCTCTCAATGTCATTCCGCCACTGCAATTAAATGTTGTATGACAAAGCAGTATTTACTCTTGGAGCAATAAGCAACAAATAATATTAACGATGTTTAATCATAAACCGAAGTTCCACCATTGCAGCAACAAATATGTTCAAATTACCTGATAACAGGCCTGTGTGTATTCTGACGCTAACAGTTATGTTAGTGGCCGATTTAATATCCCCACTATGAGCCATGTTTCGAAACTTTTTACTTAATTTTCAAAACTTGTAATCTGATACCAGCTTTTAAACTGCTATTTCACGTTTTTTTTTCTCAAATTACACGCCATATATATGGATAGCCTGGGAGTGCTAGTTAATTTTGGCAGGATAGTACTTTTATCCTGAAGTTTTTTTGCACCGAATACTTGATTTGCCACCTTGACCAATACTTCAAGGTCACGACCTTTAGCATTTTAATGTAATTTTCTTGATAATTAATGTTTTTATTATCGTTGTACAGCTTGACCTAACTTTAAGGGAATCATGACCTATTGACAGAAATTACCTTTTGGTTTATATCTAAAGAAGTTTTCAAATAATTGGTACCATATTAATTTTGTTGCATATCTCGAATCAAGGCCTATCTATCCAAATTTACAAATACCTTCCTATGGTAAAAACAAGGTCATTGCGCAACTCCATGATTTGAAACATTTCATTGAACCATAACTTTGCCAGCTTTGCT
>OZ026618.1:61511651-61524151 GCA_964020975.1 Hermodice carunculata | reverse complement strand
TTTTAACTTGAGGCTAGTGCTTGAACAGTTTTAACTTCATGCTAGTGCTTGAACAGTTTTAACTTGAGGCTAGTGCTTGAACAGTTTTAACTTGATGCTAGTGCTTGAACAGTTTTAACTTGAGACTAGTGCTTGAACAGTTTTAACTTGAGGCTAGTGCTTGAACAGTTTAGCTTGAGGCTAGTGCTTGAACAGTTTTAACTTGATGCTAGTGCTTGAACAGTTTTAACTTGAGGCTAGTGCTTGAACAGTTTTAACTTGAGGCTAGTGCTTGAACAGTTTTAACTTGCCCCTGTAGTTTAGCACAGGTACATGGAAATATATTCTCTTAATCTAAAAAGATAAGAAATATAAAATAAAAAAAAACCACACACGCACGCATATGTACACATAATCCTGCAGCTTAAAGGTACATGTAGGGTGAAAAATATATTTCGCAGTCAATATGTCTGCCTGCTACATGATATGACACAATAAAATACAATGGAAGAAGAAGAGGAAATTGAATCGAGTGAAACGAAATGGAAATAAAATGAAATAAAACCAGATCTAAAAACTAAGATACAGAGATATTTCCTTATTACTATGGCGTTAGTTTTTCAACCGATTGGATTTTGGGTGTGGCTGTGATGAAAACACTCTAACACATACTAGTCCATGTGTTATCATTGAGCTCTATCTAATCTCCCTTACGCACATTTTCTGAAATTCTTGTTCATTTCCTCAAATACGTAAAAAGATTATCTGTGCAAAATGATGAACTTTCGATATGTTGGTATGTAACGATATTATTTAAACCTAAAAAGTTGCTTTCTATATATTCGCGGAACCTTTGAGCTTCTTGACCTGAAGGAAACCGTACCAAACATATGGACATAAATTTTCTATTTTATTTGCACAAGTAATTCAGGGTCGGTCGCGTTACTCCAGTCCGCCCTGATAAGAGAAAGGCTCAAGCTCGGTTTCATATCTGAAAAGCTCGGCGGTAAAAGCGTCTATCGTCCCGTTATCAGAGACTAACAAACCATTGTTGGGGTTTCTGAAAAATGGAACAAACACGCTTCGTGGCTCTTCTTATGATAACAGGTAAAATGTTGTTAGTTTCATATATTTTGATATTAATTTTGGTATATTGAGGTGTGAAAACGACTTTACTTTATGTGATGTGTGTGATGTGCTGTTAGTGTGGACAAAGGAAACCTATGCATACATGACAATGTTGAATTTCAGGCGTATTTTAATACAAATATGCGACTCCCAGCGCTGCTTATAAAACACCAAATAATTCCAATTATAACAAGGATCTCAAAGACGCCTACAGTATTTTCGAAGAGAAAGGAACACAGGCTCACTGGCAAGTCCTGTGCACACCAGGGACTGTTTGGGACAGGCATCTTCACGAAGCGACGCATGCTAATTTTACCATTTCCTCGTTTCCGTAGCAACCTCTGACGCTTTAACTCTACATCTGCCACCTTCAATGTGTTGGGAATGGATGACTATTCATTCCTTGGCATTGGGGCCGGCCTGACCTTTGACCCTGAGGGACCGCTGGTTTACCGAGATCAGGGTTGGGCACTTGCCGCATGGGCTCAGCTTCCCTCCGTCACTTTTACTTCGACAATCCTCTGCGCGCCAGCTACGTCCTGCGGCAACTTTCCCACCCTCCCTGGCTCCCCAGTTATGGATATATTAAATTGTTTCGTTTGCTGTTGGTGCTTTAATAGTGGCGTACACTCAGCTTACACTACGCTCATTTAACTTACAACAATTCAATGGTACGTGTACACAGTAATTCATTATTATAATAATAATAATAATGTATTAATGAGTTTAGTCTAGATTGGACCCTGCGTTCAACTCCATTTTATCCATTACAGAATCTTATCAAAAGTCTTGTCAAATCGTTTCTGTCTGATCTTTGGACTCGAACGTTAGATGGAATAGCAATGTTCCCATACATTAAAAAATGTTGATTTGGAGACATTATTTCAACTGGATTTATTTATTAATTCAGGCCTGTGTATGTCCATGATGAATTGTCTTGAAATTGTTCCGTGGTGTATTTATCTCACAGATAACATCACACGACTGTTACCTTTGATCACATTTTGAAACTCGCATTCTGCCCAATCGGTTGCCGATATACAATGACAACTAAAGAACTAGAAATATAAAGGTTTGCTTCATACAAAATATCTCTGTGCTCTGGCTGCCTGGAAAGTTAGTCAAATTTAAAAACTTTGTTTGATGACTTGATGACACGTAGCGATGACGGATGGCATACACATGGAAAGCCAGCCAGAAAAGAAAAACGCAAATTTTAGCTGAAGGTTTTTTCTCAATAAATGAAAATTGACCCGAAGCTAGAAAATGTACCCATTAATGATAAACCTGTTTGTATTTTTGATTAGTTCTTTTTCTCTCTTTCTTTATAACCAGTTAAAAAAAAAAAAGAAAAAAAAAGGAAACTTTGGAAAATATTGGAATAAAATTCAACAATCGACTAACATCATTTGGCTAAGAATGTGCGGGAATTGGTGAAATTTGTTCATTTTATCCCTAGCAGGATATGTCCTTCTCGCAACAGCAACATGACTTGTTATCCCTATCAAATATAGGACATATACACAGATTCAAGCTGAACTCTTCAAATGTACTCTGCTTCAAACTTATACAGCAATTTTTTCACTGTTATCTCTTTTTCTTCAGGGCTGTGTGTATGATGAATTGAAATATACTTGCGAATCATATGAGCCTTTTTCATCGTCAAGTTTCAGGAGGGTCTCCATGCTCTCTTCTCTGACCGCATTTGTATTTATGCCTTTTTGTCCAGAACCACTTCCTGGTAATCATTACCCCATTCCGCAGTAATGAAATCTTTACTGTCCATAAGCTAGCCTGTCACTGTATTACCTATATGCATATAGAAGTACTATTGTCCATATTGCACACGTTCTTCTGTAGAATTTCGACACAGGCTGTATTAGCCTAAATAAATTAAAGGGTCTTCAGCGGGTAACTACTCAGAACATGTTCCGGAGCCTGTACCATTACATGTCTCTCTGAGTAGCGGCTCCTTGTCTAAGCTGAATGTTTGGCAAAGACAACCCACATAATAATGAATAAATATGAACGTGGCAAATAATGAATTAGCTAAATAAGTGAAGTTTTGCTTATAAATGACATTTGACTCATCATCATCATGGTCAAGCAAATGCATGCTTTCATTTCGCCTTGTTTTTTTTTCAGTTCTGGTGAGTTTTGCGATTTTTAATTGTGTAATGTAATCACATACACGCAGGCTGAATGCACCCTTTTCTATAAGAATATCATGGGGGGGGGAGGGGCACAAAAAACATGATACTTTATCCCAATATTCCGGCCTTGATATTAATGTAAATATATACGAAAATGGGCATTAAGACACAAATTCAAGAATGAACATAAACGTAATAATGAATGCACATATGAATATGAATTCATGGTAGCATGAGGGGGTGGGGCGGTAATATGCTCGCCTTTCACCTCTGCGACCCGGGTTCCATTCACGGCCTAGGAAGCAAATGGAAAGAGCTCCTACACCACACTCACCGTGCCCGGTGGTTGTCTCCGAGTCCTTCAGTCTCCTTTATCTATCTATCTATCTATCTATATATCTATCTATCTATCTATGTATCTATCTATCTATCTATCTATCTATCTATCTATCTATCTATCTATCTATCTATCTATCTACCTCTATTCATATATATAGGGAAAAGAGAGAGAGAGAGAGAGAGAGAGAGAGAGAGATAGAGAGAGAGAGAGAGAGAGAGAGAGAGAGAGAGAGAGAGAGAGAGAGAGAGAGAGAGAGAGAGAGAGAGAGAGAGAGAGAGAGAGAGAGAGAGAGAGAGAGAGAGAGAGAGAGAGAGAGAGAGAGAGAATATGCATTTGAATATGACAATACACTGGAATGTACATATCCTTATTCATAAGAATGAATATGCACAACCTAGCGCGAATGCAAGTATAAATAGGATACAACTATGAATGGAAAT
This sequence comes from Hermodice carunculata, assembly GCA_964020975.1. Classification (NCBI taxonomy): domain Eukaryota; kingdom Metazoa; phylum Annelida; class Polychaeta; order Eunicida; family Amphinomidae; genus Hermodice; species Hermodice carunculata. The sequence continues at coordinate 61,520,111 of OZ026618.1, read as the reverse complement.
ACAAATTACTCCCCTCCGACAACATGACTTCAAATTACCCTCAATCCCCTGTTTATACTGTTCCAAGGCCGTTACCCATGTGGTACGATTGGTTACTTTTTGTGTGCATCTATAATTATTTGTTGTCTGAAGAATGACCAAATGAAAACAGTGTTTTGACCATTTGTTGATTTTGTGAGCAAGATGGTGAAAAATACAAGCAAGTAGCCCGCCGGAGTAATTTGCTCCCGGAAAAAATTACATTTGAGGAAATCTCTTATTCCCAGGGATGATACTTAAGGCTAGGATCATGATTTCTAAAGGATAACTTAATAACCTGCATTTCACGTGATACTCAATGAGGTGAGCACCAGACTATCGAGGCACATCGGTCATGCGCAATAAGCTTGAGAGGGCTGCACTCACGGGTTCTGTGGCAAATGGGGCGTCACTCATGGCTGTGCCAAGTTTAATTTAATTTAATTTAAATTTGATATTATTTGAGTTGTTCAATCTAATCTGATTTAATTTAATTAATTTAAATTTAATTTGATTTGATTTAATCTAAGTTGCCTTTCTGTGCTGTTCTTCCATTTTCATTTCATTTCACTTCATTTTATCACAGGAATGGGCAGCAGTCCTGTACATAGGACTGTATTCAATGATGACCTTGTTAACTCATTAACACAAAACATTAACAAGCTCTTTCTCTTCAAGAACGCCAGAGGACATCATATTGCATATTTCTTTACACACAGACACACAGACACACACACACACACACACACACACACACACACACACACACACACACCTTACTGAAATGAAACGCAGAAACATATTCTAACTTGCTTTTATTCAGGTACAGTATAAGAATTCCACCATTCGATATGTTGCCTATTCCTCAGGGAGAAAAAAAGATAAAGAAAAAACGTAAAGAACATTACATGTACGTATGCGTCCCTTGTGGCTGGTCGAACACTACAAAAGTTCATTTATCGTTAACTCCCTTATTTGCACAAAATGCCCGTCGGCAGGGATAATGTAATTTTTAGCCGTACTTCTAACTCTTGAAGTTTTTCATTTAGATTGCATTTTTGCTGTTTCTGCACCAAGAGAACAGCGTTTTTTCTTGTTATGTTCGCACATGCTTTGAACACGCGCTCGCAGGGCACGCTGGTGGCAGGAACTCCCAATTTGCAAGTTCCATCTTTTTTCTTCTTTTTTTTCAAAACGTTTCCACACAATGCTCAGTGCACGCTTTGGGCTTGCAGCCATGTTGACATATGAAGGATACGCAAGTGTGATCCACGATCCAGTATCTAAGGGACAAAAAAAAAAAAAAAAAAAAAAAACCAACCCGCGAAAAACAGATTTTAACCAATCAATTCAATTAAACTCCTATTGAAACTGCAACAAAACAAACTGAGGCGCGCTTAAAGTTGGGAAGAAGATCGGCAGTGCAAAAGCCAGAAATACACATAGATCTACAATTTGTTTATTTATATCGAAAGTATTCGGGGTATTAAAATTGGATTCGGGACCAGACTTTTTGGCATTTTGATGGGGGTCCCGGGTACCGGGGTTTCGAAATGAAATGGGAAACGCACATATCCACCAGACCAAATCCCCATTCTACATGCGCGAGTGCCATATCAACACGGTTGTGCAGTATAAGTACTGAGTCGGCATTTATTTCCAGAATCGGGGACTAAAATCCGCCAGCATTAAGGAAATGCCGAAAATATATATTTTATGTTTGGAACGAGCGGGACTCGAACCTGCAACCTTTGGCACTAGTCGCCTAGCTGAAATGGGAAACACACATATCCACTCGACCAAATCCCCATTGTATAAAAGAATGGTTCAATGGAGGTAGTTATGAAGAGGATACATCCCAAGTTCAAGGGATTTATCTGAAATCCTGCTTTTTTTAAATCCCGGAGCGAAGGGTAGGGATTTAAAAATGCAGGATTCCAGATAAATCACGAGAACAAGGGATGTATCCTTTTTATACCATGCCTTCTTTGTTTTCATGAATATAAATGCATTTTAAAATGTATTCACCAAAGCAAATCAGTCCTGTGTTGAAATTTAGCCACGGAAATTAAAGCAGGGATATATGTGTGAGCAGGTGACATATGTATCCCTTGAGAAAACAAAGGAGGCATGGTATAAGTGCGAGTGCCATATCAACACGGTTATGCAGTATAAGTACTGAGTCGGCATTTATTTCTAGAATCGGGGACTTAAAGCCGTCAGCATTAAGGAAATGCCGAAAATATACATTTTATGTTTGGAACGAGCGGGACTCGAACCTAACATATACATATATATATATATATATATATATATATATATATATATATATATAACAGTTTGAATTGGACATATCATCTCTCAAATATTAATGTGACTAAAAAATGCAAATAGATTGAAATATTGAATAATATTACCTATTTTTTCGGAAATTGTGTCATGCATAATGTGTATTATTCGTGAATGTATACATAGTTTAAGTGGTGCAGATACACTTAGGTTGCCCAAAACTAGTACGTACCATTAGTGCACATTGTGAAACCGTATTCACAGATGCCAATCAGCCTCTCAAACTGATCTGCATGGCAATGGCGCGGAGTGATAGTAAACATTTCTAACTCATTCCATACCAATCCCTGATTTTTCAATATATTTACCTGAATTTAAGAGGATAATTGCATTTTTAAATTCTTTATGAAAAGAACTGTCATTCAAGTACCAGCATGCGTGTAGTCTGAAGTCAGTGGCTCTGGAACTGCCAGGCAAGTCATGGCAGAACAACTGACCAATGCCTGTCACCATTGCATGGAATGAGTCAAGTGTGATTCGCCAACCTTCACAATTGCGCGCGCCTTTTGACTTGTTAGATAATGCTGAACCAGGTCAAAAACAATGTTCAAATTGTACCATTTTCTCACACATTGCTTACAAATGCAGATCATACCATGTAGTTTATACTTCTATCAAAATGTACAGTACATCGACGATACTGACCGATTTATGCTGCCCGTGACCCAACTAATGACTACGGTTTGAGATGTATACGATGATATCCCATGCTGAATTACACTTTATCACTTCACATGACAGTTATGACACGCCCTTCTTATAGGTAGATTTTTTATTATATCATTATGAACCAATGTGACTAATTTATTGAAATAAAAGCTTTCATGTAAAAAGATCGAGATCTATGAATTTCCACTGGAGTACAGATAACATGATTTTGGTCTTGAAACCTTCAGTTGTCAATTTCGATAAAAGTCGATGTGCTGCACATGAATTGATATAAGCTGCTGATTAAATTGAAAACTTGGCACTGAAATTGATAAACGACACGGTTAAAACTTTGGGCCTAGTGCGTGAACAGTTTTAACTTTCTCTTGTAGTTTAGGGCAGTTACTGGGAAATAATTATGCTCTCATTATTTAAAAATGAAAGGATGAAAGGTAAAATGAAACAGACACGCACGCATATGCACACATAATCTAATGTCTTGAAGGTAGATATAGGATGAAGGTCATGTATTTTGCATTCAGTTTGTCTGCCTGTTGAATGACATAAGATACAATAAAATACAATGGAAGAAGAGGAAAAGGGAATGGAATCGATCGGACTGAAATGAAAACAATATAAAACAAAATTTACAACTTCAGATACAGCAAGGAACTTTGAAATCGGCAGAAATCGCTGTTTCTGTGCTCGTTAGGGTCCCTTGTTCTCTTTTGTATTAACCATTTAGCAGCCAAAGTGTAAACAATGAGAAGAGAACAACACGCCCCAGCTTTGTCACACTGCCACTTTCTTGAAAAATGCAAATAACTGCAATGTCGCAAGTGTAAGGAGAATGATATTTCGCCCAATCAGTAATCATTCGTGATGAAATATTCAAAATAGCGAAAAAAAAATAATGATTCTGTTTTTGTCCGAGAAAATGGTTAGCTCTTGTTGCGCTAAATGGACATGATAATATTGTATACAACAGAAAGATCGCAAAATTTTAAGACTAGATGTACCTGTGAGATTCATGTCAGGTAAGGGCATTGAAAGATGTAGACACTTTTTCGTGAATTTCATTGTTCATCCACATTACAACAAGCAAACCTTTCTGAAGTATCAATGATTGATGTATCTGTGTTTACTCGAAGAGAAAAAATTGTAGGCCATTTTTCTAATCCTCTCGAAAGAAATAAAGTATATTAACAACGACAAACAAACCACATACCGACTCCTATGATTGGTATGTTCGTAAATTTGTGGCTTAAACATTTGGCGACGTTTACAAATCAATTTTTCTCATTGTTTGAATTTGAGAATTTAGCCTGATCATGAGAAACTACAAACCTTTCAGCACACATGTGATTTGGGTATTAAGTCGGCGTTCAAAGTTATTTCAAAGCACATTTGTTTGAACAAAATCACTATAATTCCGATGTTCATAAACAACGACAGGTGCGCAAGGAAGGTCGGGTGCAGCCGGGCGCGCAAGCTCTCCCTCCTTCCTGTTCTGGCCTCCTTAGATACAGAGACAATTTCTTATTTGTATGACGTTCGTTTTTCAACATATCTTTTGGGGCGCGGCTGTGATAAAAACACTTCAACGCATACCAGTCCTAGTGTGATCATCGATATCTTTCTAATCTCCCTTACGCACATTCTCTGGAGTTCATGTTTGACATGTATAATCACTTAGTCAGTGATTGACTGAATCACCTAGGAGTGTTGAAATATGCAATAGTGATGCGTTTCATTCTCTTAAGTACATATAAAAATCGATTTGCGCAAAACGAATAGGTTGGTATGTAACAATAGGCGTATCATTAAAAAAAAAAGGTACCTTCTTTACCCTTATTCACGAAACCTTTGAGCCTCTTGACCCGGAAACGGCAACAGACACGCGAACATGACTTTTATCGCTTTATTTGACAATTAACTCAGGGTCACGTGACTCGATTCCACCCTGATAAAACTAGAAAGTCGGGGGCTCGTGTTCATACCTGAAAAGCTGGACAGTAAAATAGTTCGTCGTTCCGTTATCAGAGACGAACAAATCCTTTCTTGGGGTGTCTGAAACAATGGTACACACACGCTTCGTGGTTCTTCTTATCCTAACAGGTAACAAATTTTTAGCTTCATATTTTGACATTTATTTTGTACAGTACTATGTGAAAACTACCTGACGTTAAATGACTGTGTGATGGACGAAGTAACAATATCCATATGACAATCTTGAATTTCAGGCGTATTGTAGTACACATATTCGACCGCCAGCACTGCTTATAAAACACCAACTAATTTAGATTAAAGCAATGGTCTCAAAGACTCCTACAGTATTTCCGAAGAGAAAGGAACATCACCAAGTCCATGCATACCAGGAGCTATTTGGGCCATCTTGATAAGGCGACGCACGCCTTTTCTTTCCCATTTCCTCGTTTCCGTAGCAACCTTTGATGCTTTAACCCTACATGTATAAATGGCACCACAGATTTGCACCTGCGTTCAATACCATACTGTCCATAAAAATCTTAGCAAAAGGCTTGTCAAATCGTTCCTGTCTGATTTTGTTGTATTTGGAGACATTATAATTGCCTCAACTGGTTTTTATTCATAAATTTGGGGACGTGTATATCCACGATAAATGAACTTTAAATTATTCCACAGTGTTCTGTTATTTCATTTCATCGCAGGAGAGACTGGAAACCCAAAATGACTCCATGATCAAAACTGCTCCTTCTCGTTGTAAGTCACTTTCGAGGCCTCGTATCTGACAGTTTGTTTTGCACCATGGCTCCGCCCAAGACCTTGTATCTGACCTGAACTCGTTGCTTTTGAAGATTTTACACTTGACTCTTAAACTCTCAAGTTCACACACATATTCTGAATGATGTTCGAAATTTCAGCTTTTTAGCTCAGTCGAATAAACATGCGTCAGGGCAGACAGACAGTGTAATGATAATTGTTGGTATAAAATGTGAATAGCTTGCCTTGATGTAATTATCAAGCAATTTAAAAAGTTCGCCTGGTGAACAGACTTTGGTCCATGTATTTTCTATTGTGGTCTTTTGTGAGAAGTCTTGGTCCCCGTGTAAGACATCTTTCTGCCTAACCTCTTTTCAGTTTCAATGTGTTGGTGTATTATGAGACATACCACAGGTGCTTGTAACGTTCAGACATATGGCCTTATCTATAATAAAGTACTGTGCACTCATCTGTGCAGTCAATCATTCGTGCTAGGAAGATGGGGCAGGGTGGGCCTAGAACCGCTGCGTCTTCATAGAAGTCACATTAAAACGTCTGGAAGTCACGTTTTGATGACAGTTTGCATGTCCTTTAGGCCGAGAAGGTCACAGCTTTCACGACAAAGACTACGCAGTGTATCTCATCTTATGAACCTGTTTTATACCAATATGGCTTTCGAACATCATTCAGAATATGTGTTTGATGACGCAGTGGTTCTAAGCCCGCCCTCCCTCCTCTTAGCACGAATGATTGACTGCATCTTGCAGCTGCGTCTGATGATGTAGTGGTTCTAGGTTCATCCCCCCCCCCCCCTTAGCACGAATGATTGACTGCATCTGGGAGCTGCGTCTGACGATGTGGTGGTACTAGGCCCACCCTCCCTGTTCTTATAAGCACGAATGATTGACTGCACAGACGAACACACAATATTTGATTACAGATAAGGCCATATGTCGGACACTGCACATACACATGTTTCAGGTTCACTCTTTCTACCTGCGCCCCCCCCCCCTCGTATATTACGCGAATGCTTGACTGACTGAACGTTACGAGCGTCTGTGGGACAGACGTACCATGGACCTACCTGATAGGTCCATGGACACACTAACATATGTTTTCGCGAAAAAGCTGCTGATGATAAAATTGAAGTAAAAAGTAAATGTACAGAGACACCCCGCATTAAGACCACCTCAGAAATAAGACTAACAAATAAGACCTGTTGGTTTGTTAACCATGTAGTTTCTTTTCAATGTAAATGTTGTTTAGTTCCAGAGTTCAGACATCCTCCACACAAAGATAGCATTTAGGTGTAAGTTAACCACAGGTGACCCATTATATGTTGCATTTAACTATTTCAATGCCAGCTGCGATTAAAGTCGAACTACTTAAAACGAACTGCTCTGAATTATAGCGAGGGTGCTAGATATTGTTAAAACATATTTTATTTGAACAAAATACAATTGGGAAACAGGGAGGAGCCCTATACTAATCCCTCTTGCGACCGAAAAAAATGAAGCAGTGCACAATAATTAAGACAATGTTTGAATAAAGAATATAAACAACACATGACATAACTAGGTGATAGAGTTATGTTCCTTTTAAAAGGACCTTTATTCGAGGACCAGCATGCCTGTACTTCCATGGAATATTGAAGTCTAGATCAACAGCATTCCTCGTCGCGCTTGGGCGCGTTGCATGCAAATAATCGCGTCGAAGAAAGCTGTTGATTCAGTCCCAAACGTCACACTGAAAGAGTTAAAATATTTGCATGGTTATAAAACAAAGTAAACATAAATTAAAACTAGGAAAGATGATTTGCTGCATAGCAGATCAGTGTGTGTGTCTTCAAAGCATATTGGTATGGCAATGTGCAACTATTCCATAACACAGGAGTAGAAGTTGGAATGGCATCTCTATCTATTATAGTGTTGAGATATTCAAGATTGAAAATTTCGAATATTGCTAATTAGCATAATTTAAATTGCTACAACTTTTCTTTTCGATTCATCACATGCGCATTTAAAATTTCAAATGCCCCTACTTCTTGTATGGAGGTACAATAATGCCAAGTTTGGAGTTTCTACGTATAATAGTGTCCGAGAAAAGTGTCTGACAAATTTGCTGGTAAAGAAGAAAGAAGAAAGAAAGAAAGAACTCGAGGAAAAACAAAAAAGTGTGTGTTGACACGCACACTTTAATGAGAAAAGATAACATAAAATGGCATACCATGACACGACACAATGACTGAACATGACACAGCATAACATTGCACAAGGGATATGTGCGTTTCCCATTTTGGGCCAGTCGACAGGTGCCGAAGGTTGTTTTCCACACCGGTTCAAAACATAAATATATTTTTTTTGGTATTTCCTTCAATGCCAGTGGACTTTAGTTCCCGATTCTGGGATAAGTTCGTATTCAATGCTCAGCACTGGCGCATGCGCAGTCAAGCGTGTTGATCATCGGATTTGCCCCAGTCAACTGTTCAGGGATGTGGCCAAATGGAGATGTGTGTTTTACATTTTCGGCCAGGCGATCGCTGTCGAAGATTGCTAGTTTAAGATCAGCCGTTTCGTGGTCAAAACATTAATATACAACATTGCATAGCATAGTATATTATAGCACAGAATAGCATAGAGCAGCATAGCATAACATAGCATAGCATTACATAACATCGAAAAGGAAGTTCAATGAGTTTAGCTA